>JAQQPU010015020.1:10854-21871 GCA_029168905.1 Artemia sp. Kazakhstan ARC1039
TTACTATAAAAATGTCAAGCCTTCCAATCAATTTCGACTGTTAAAAAGGACACTAGGCCTTTCGATTTCCAATAGAATGAGCCCTTTTTTAGTTTCTACGACAACACTTTCTATAAACACCTTATATGCCCCCAGGGTAAACTTACAACCTTTGCCCTGGGGGCTTTGGGTTTTTTTTCTTCCTCAAATACATAATTTCCTGAACTTTCAACTACGTTGAACAAAATGGCTATCTCTAAACTTTGATTGAATGTGTTTGGGGACATGGTGGGCGTGAGGGGGGGGGGGGGATAATTACTCTCCACTCACTTTTGACTATTAAAAAGGGGACTAGCCCTTTCAATTTCCAATCAAATGAGCCCTTTTTGAAATTTCTACAACAAAAATTTCTACGTCCAAGGGCATAACTTACAACCCTTGCCATGAGGGATGTGGGGGGTTGTCATCCTCAAAGACCTTATTTCCAGAACTTAAAACTACGTTGAATAAGATGGCCATCTCAAAATTTTGATCGGATGTGTTTGGGGAAAAGGTGGGCGTGAGAGGTGTGTTAGTTGCGCTCCAATCACTTTTGACTATTAAAAAGGGCAGTAGCCCTTTGAATTTCCAATCGAATGAGCCTTTTTTGAAGTTTTTACGACAACGCCTTCTATAAAAAACCTTATATGCCCCCAGGGCATAACTTACAACCCTTGCCCTGAAGGCTGTGGGGAAGTGTCCTCCTCAAAAACATAATTTCTATCTGGAAATCAACTACGCTGAACAAAATGGCTATGTCTAAACTTTGATTGGATGTGTTTCGGGAAATAGTGGGCGTGGAAGAGGTGTTAGTTGCCTTCCAATCACTTTCGACTATTAAAAAGGGCACAAGCCACTCCAATTTCCAATTGAATGAGCCCTTTTCGAAGTTTCTAAGACAACTTCTTCGATACAAAGTGCCCTGCTCTAAAGGAAAAAACAAAATAATACATTGTGCCAACATCATTCATATATGCCCCCAGGGCATAACTTAAAACCCTTGCCCTGATGGTTGTGGGGGAGTATCCTCCTCAAAAACAATTTCTATCCTGAAATCAACTATGCTGAATAAAATGATTATCTAAAAATTTTGATTGGATGTGTTTGGGGGAATGATGGGCGTGGGGAGAGGGAGCTAGTTGCCCTCCAATCACTTTCGACTATTAAAAAGGGCACTAGCCACTCCAATTCCAATCGAATGAGCTCTTTTCGAAATTTCTACGACTACTTCTTCAATACGAAGTGCCCTGGCGTGGAAAATAAAATAATACATTGTGCCAACATCGTTCTTTACTTAGGCAGCGTTATTGCGTTGCCTATGATAATTCCTGAATTTTAATTACTAAATTTTAAAGCAATAAAATGAATTAAAGTTGAATTAATTAATTTCAAAAGAATTAAAGCTTAATACTTTAAATCTTGAATTTTATTTATATTGTAATTTGTATTCATAATATTTTAATTTATAATATAGCTTATTAATATCTTTAGATTTATAATTAGTATCTATACTTCTTTATTTATACACTACAAAGTAGTGTTAGTAATTCTATTTATTAGTGATATCATCTAGTGAAAAAGCCGTATCCGGAAGGGGGGGGGGGTGACAGTTTGACCCCCCCCCCCCGAATTTTTTTCCGACTCGTAAAACGTAACAAAAATTGATATAGACAAATTTCTAATGCATTTTTTGAGCTTTTTTGTCTGTAACCCCCCTCCCCCCGTACAAAATTCATTTGCAAAACCCCCTCCAAAAACAAATCCAGTATGCGGCCTTGTCCATTGGCGTGGTTCATCCCACCAGTACTGACCGTGATAGTGGGCTAAAAACACCTAAGACACACTTAATCTGATTTATTCTTCTTTAAATCCATTTTCTAATATCTACCCTTTCATATTTAGCTGATTCAAATTTTTATTACTTCGTTCCTCTTCTTTTTCGCTTTTCAACCGTTTATCTATTCCAAGAACTGGGTCCTTTTGCATGAAAAAAAGATTTATTCATAATTAATTAAGCATACAATGAATAAATGACCCAAATCCCCCAAAAGATTCTCAGGCCTGCAAACAAGGAGGAAGAGATACGATTCAATTAAGCAATAAATCAAAAGAGAAAAATATTATAAAGTTAAAACATCACTAACCAAAAAGAAAAAAAAATGTAAAAGAATAGAAGAAAAAACTTAAATACACTAAATGTTGTCATGGATATTGTTTAATCCAATACCAATATTCTGATTTGCCAAAACTGATATTTCTTGCTGTTAAAATTACCGATGGACTTGTATCTCTTTATTTAAGTTTCTGCTACAAGGGGCTTTTTACCATAAACTGTCAGTCACGGGTCTACCATAGTTGCCTTGCTAAAATCAAACGGTAAATTAATACAGTTTTTAGTTTTTAAATATTAATTGCTCCATAACAATTTGGACTATAAACAAGTCATTCACAGTGAGATGTTACAAATACTTCGCTAATTTAAGCCAATTAGGATATTTCATAGAAATTGTCAACCAATCAGAAAATTCGATGAAATATCTGATTGGCTCAAATCAGCGGTGGTTAAATCTCAGCACCATTGCAATCTTATGTTTCATCTGAATATGTGAATATTTATGATACTTACAATAGAACTAAATTCAGTGTCCATATATTTCCCAAATCTTGATGAATTATTGTTCCTATTGGTCTTTGCATTACCAAAGGCTTCTAAGACAGGATTGCTCTGTAACAATTTCTCCTTTACTGATCCCACAATTTTCTGGTTGTGACTTATGGCAGCAATAAATTGCAAAATCTTTTTACTTGCTTCAGTTTTTCCTGATCCCGATTCACCTAAAAATGAAACAATAATGAAGTTGGCGGCTATGGTTGTCAAGATTGAAAGCCACGCTAACGTAAATTGGTCTAATAGGTTCGAAAGCTCTCAAAGTACCGATGCTTTGTCGTTCTAATTGGTTGATATTCCTCTAAATGCCTTTGAATAGTCGCAAATAGACAAAGGTTACAACCTCAGACTGCCACAAGGCTGCCACTTCTTCGGATTTCAGTCGCAAACTTAGACTTTTGGGAGAGGTATATACATTGATACTTACCCTCAGAGGCATGTTAAGTACACCTATTATCATTTAATATTTTGTTGTTTTTTTTTTGTCAGAACATGAATCACATTTTAGTACCAAAAACAAAACAAAAATTCAGGAAGTGGGAATTTACTGTATAGAATTTCCCTGTTACTTAAAGCCTTTTGGAAAAGTTTGGTGGCAGGCCAAAATACTAAATTTGCAAATTTTAATGTACTATACGAAGCAATTCTGCAAAATTTTTAGACGATCTAAAGGGGTACCCTAATTTAATCAAGTTCACACGTGTGATTGACCAGGAAGTCGCAAAATACCAACAAATCAAGATAAAGACGATGGTATTATTATTATTTTTTAAATTTTTCACATGCAAATCTTGGGTCATTATCAAATTCTCACGCGAACCCTTGATAAGTCAGTCAATATTTTTTGTAATAATCGTCTTTTGAATCTCCATATTGCAACAACTTGTGAACCACTGAAACCAACCCTCATAATCTGAAAACCATCAAACATATTTTATTATGTATACAGAGGCGGTGTTAGGAGGGGGAGGGGGCACTTGCCTCGGGCGGAGAGATATTAGGGACATAAAATTTCAAATAAATAATCTAATTGTTATAGTCATTTTGCAGGTTTTGAGATTTTATGTTTATTAAACAAAGTTAATTAATGAAAATAATTAATATATTATTAGTTAATTAACAAAATAAATTGAAAAATCATTAATAATAATTAAATAATTTAAATAATAACTGAAAAATAAATTAAGAAAATCAATTAATTAACAAATTGAAAGTAATTTCGTTAATAAATGCAAATTTTGAAAAAAATTGGCCTGAAAATTTTGTGGGAGAAAGGGGGGGGAATTAAGATTTTGTCCGAGGCAAAAGAGAGGCCAGAACCACCACGTCTGTATACAGAGAAAACGTGGAGAGTAGGTAGAAAATGGTATAATTGGTAATGAAGCTGGCCAAACCCTTGATACATTAGCATCTTATCATCTCCTCTCGGCCCTGGGAACTTAATACTAAGATTTTCGACTCTAGCTTGACGATCATTGGCACAGGAGCTAGACGCCCAGGTACGTTAGTTCCTGTATTACTTCTTTATCCTCCGGCCCAATAAACTCCCCGCTGAAGGGCTTGACAGACGTTATGTTATCAATCAGTATTTTTGAGCGATTAGTGAAACCCTCAAATTTAGATAAGTTAGCGGAAAAAACGCTCAAGATGACCATTAGCATAGAAAAATTGACATAAATATTAAGGAAAAATTACTAACAAATAGGGAAAAAGCAAGAAATCATGAGTAAAACACAATAATAATTATATAAAATAGGAAATTATAGTAAAGAGAAAAACTAATAAAGACAAATTTCAGAGGAGAGTTCCTTTAGGGCTACTGTACAATGCCGGAAACTACTGAGGGAGTTTTCGGCATTGCATAGAACATCACCATATAGTACACCACTACGTTATCATATTCACGAAGGAGGTCTAAATCCTTAAAGAATGGGAGCGGGGGCACAAAATTTATTCAGGAGCTTAAGGAAGGACATGATTCATTAGCCTATAGTGATGCAGTGGCGTAATTTCGTCAAAATCCTGGGGAGGAGGAAAAGCCGGAGCTAATTTTCCCAAATCAAGTGAAAATGACAGTGAAAACTGACCTGTTTCTCTGGATACTTAAATTATGCAGGCTTTAGTTTTGGCAAGTTTTTTTTTTACAGAAGCTAAATTTCAGCTAGGGGGAAGGCGGGTAAACTGAGGTCTGGAGGGAACAGTTGCCCGCCCCCTCCCTTTCTTAATAGCAAATTACGCCCCTGTAGTGATGTACTGATGTAGTGATGCATTTCTATATGCAAAATTTAAACACATAGTTTCATTTAAAGTCATAATTTTGTGTATGGGTTTTCAAGATAATTTGGCATTATATATTTCACACGGGAAGAATTACAATTGTAATTCAGGCATCATTGACAAGAACACAAAGGCAAAATTACTAATTCTATCTTGCACAATTCTTGCCGAAATGCGAAGGTCAGGTGCAAATGAAAGTTTTGATTGTTTTCTAGAAGCTAATTCATATATAGTTAGCATCTTTCGAATAATCACACAGTCTTTACGCTATAATTATAAACAATTAACGCGTAGTCAACTAATTCAGAGTCAGGTATTTTGGCGAATCTGTTCTTATTCAATTCAGCATAGATCCCGCATTATGCTTGACACATCCAAAGTTTCGACGATTTCAAACTGCTTTTTCTACCATGATATAGCCGTGTAAAGAGGAGGGGGGTGGGGTATAACAAAGGTATAGGACAATTCCTTCTAGGATCTCGCTGGCATGAAAAGGTGGCGCTCTGCAAAATTTCAAATAAATAGGCTAATTCAACAATTTTAATCATTTTGTATTTGTTCTTTAATTTCATTAAAATACACTAGAGGGCGCAGTTGGCAGGACGCATTCAATCCAAGTTCAATCCGCATTCAAGCAAATTCAATCCAAAATTTTCATTTTTCCCATATCTTCATCACAATTCCTTGACAATAAAAGTAAGTAGATTGAATTTAGTTAAATTTAATGTTTTTTGTGATGTTTTGTATTTAAATTTCGTTAATAAATGAAATTTTTTTTTGATAAATGAACATTTTATTAAAATTCTGTCTAAAACGTGGAGAGACAGGGGGAGGGCGCTAATCATGATTCCGCACCAAGCATGAGAGAGACCAGAACCGCCACTGCTTCAAGGTCGAACCTAGATTTTACTTTCAAGCATGATTGAGTATTTAAAGCTTGCAGCATGGGCATAGTGAAGATACCTGGTCGTGGAAGGTGGCACATAAGCCCAATTTTTAGGTTTTCGTTAAACATAAAGTCAAATGAGGTAGTTTTCATTGTGTCTTATTTTTCGTTTCAATTTTCGTAGTTGGGATATTTATTAACTCTATTCATCTCCCTGGTTCAGCATTTCGCACCATTGCTATAAGAGGTGGAATTGCCAAAATGCACCCTTAATGCTTAGCAGCATGACTAAATACCTTAATTGAGGAAGCTTCTAATAGGCCTGTTTTTTCACTCATCAATGTGCTAAGATCTTACATCTTTTGTCAGAAAACGCTAAAAGTGAAATCTTTGAACAAAGATCTTACATCTTTGGTCGTTTTTGTGCAAACGTCTTTCATCATTCTGCTCTGATCAGCGGTCTGAGAACAATGATGAGTAGATCATCAAAGTTCTCTCATCATTGTTCTATATGGCAAAACAGTGGCGGTCTTCACACTTTTTGCTAACATCAGTGAGCTGTAAGATCTTAGAAGAAAGATAAGTTAAAAAACGATAATCTTTGCAGAAAGATGTAAGATCTTAGATGTAAGATCTTAGTGCTAAAAAACGGGCCTAATGTCTCAAAATATTTTTCATCCTGTTTAATAGCACTAACAACAGTAGGCCTATGCACAGTGACTTCCAATACCGAAAATCGAACTCGGGCCTATTGGGTGAAATCTGTCCTAGCTGCTAGACCATACGGGGTCACAAAAGATATTTTATAATAAATTAAGGATGCATTACAGGGAAATAAAAAAGTAACATACTTAAGGGAAAATAAAAAATATCAAGGTAAAAAACATGAGTTTAGCGGGTTTTTCCCTGCCTTAGAAAGCTGATCGCCAAGTTGAACAAAACTTTCAGCAATGGATGTTTGGTGTAGGTGGTTTTGGGTGTAATCATGATATTTGGTTGTTGCGGGTGGGTAGATGAGCCAAATTTTAAGGTTGGACGAAACTTCCTAGAATATATCTACATCCCAAATTACGGCCCAGGCGGTGGTAAACTGATAACTTCAGAAATTAATCCAGCCAAAATATGGGGCTGTAAAGGTTTTGCTAACCGACGACATCAATTACAGGAGGAGAGGGAAGAGGTGGAGCGAGCATATGCCACCTGTATTTTTTTAACACTTCCCTTAGGTTTCGAAAAATAATTTTGGTATTTTTAATTGAAAATTGTTTTTTTTGGTGTCTTCATTGACAAGAATGAAAAAAATTAACCATATTGCACCCTTCTCATTTTGAAAACTACACTTGCCCCCCCCCCTCCTCCCTAACTTTCTGTGAATTGAAGCTACTAGTGCTTACCTCATATCGTCACTCCTTACCTGCTTTTCAGCTTTGAAAGATTCTATGAAAATGGCTGGTAAATCTGACTAGATTTCAAATTCTTGCTTAGAATTCAGCTTACATCCAGGGAATTGCGTTGCCTAGACCTATAGTCCAAAAATGTAGACCTTAGCCCAACATTCATGTATTTTTAAAGTATAGCAAGTTCTAAGTTTATTCGACAAGACACCTATCTTCACATAATTTTTAAAGCCGTACAGTTAGAGATGAGGTGGAAATAATACGTAGTGGAAAACAACTTGCTGGGTCTATGCCCATTCTTGAGAACTTCTTTTATATAACTCACAGAAGCCTCTGTCCTGGAATGTTTCGACATAGCATAAAGACTGCTTCTCGTGGAGTGTCTGCCTCGCGAAAATACCTCTCTTGATTTGGGCCACATTCTAAGCCAATTTTTACTTATTTATTCGAAGTTACGAAGTATCTATGTTGAACCTTTCAAGTGTTGAAATAGGGGTGAAGAGGGGATGGGCCTTGAAAATACCTTCTTGAATCCTACTTTGAGTTGTGAATCAATTTCTATAAGCCTCATTTAGGGCAGTGGGAGGGAGTAGGGTTGTGAGCTCAAAAACATCATCCTGGATGCAAGGGCGTCCTGATGGGGAAGGGGGGCAACTCCAAGTTTCTAACTGATTTTTACGTATTTCACCGAAGTGTTTTACATTTTGGTGTGTGAAAGTCAGCTTTGGTGGTGAGGTGTTTATGTTGCTTTGGTGTTCTCGTCGAAGTAACTCTATTAGCTTCTGTGACCTATGTGGATCATTTGCGACAATTGTAGATATTAATATTGGGGTACATTTTTACCAAATCATATTGTTGACTTACGAATAAAGTGAATATACCACTCGATGCCTTTTTTTATGCTCTCCAAATATAATAATCATTTTTGTCGGAAATGAATTTTACCCCCACCCCTATATACCAATTCAGGGTATATATTTGCATATTAGGGGGGGGGGGGCAAATTATATTTCTGATGTAAATGGAAGGTAAGTTTAAACTTTACCTCAACCCCCTAATGTGCAAATATATACCCTGAATTGGTATATAGGGGTGGGGGTAAAATTCATTTCCGACAAAAATGATTATTATATTTGGAGAGCATAAAAAAAGGCATCGAGTGGTAGCCTATATTCACTTTAGTCGTAAGTCAATAATATGATTTGGTAAAAATTTACCAATATTGGTTCTTTTTATTCCTTGGTTTTGGTTTTTATTTGTTTTTGTATTTTTTTTTAGTTTTTATCTTCGTTTCCCAAGCATTGAAGACGCCTCGTTTTCATACCGGCGAAATATCTGCATCGTTTTTTTTTTTGTTTTTTTTTTCTACTGGTCGTTGTCCCGTTTGTTTTGTTCTTCATTGAGATTTCTATCTTTGTTTATTTTGGGTTTTACAGCAACTTATCTATTGATCATAGTAGATTTCCAGAACGGCATTCCAGTAATTCCCCAAAAAAGTATTAGGTTCGGGTATATTAGACGAATTTTGACCGGTGTAGCTTTGGCACATCAGTCAAAATTCACACTAAGCGGTCCAATACGTCCCCTCCCTAAACCCTTTCTTGTAACGGCCCTGCATGGGCGGTAAGTTGCGCTGTGTATTCATTTCTAAAAGCTTTATTCATTTAATAATAAAATTCCGTTCTAGCAGATGTCGCTCGTCTCAATTTTACCTCTGAAAGTCCATAGATTAAGTTGCAACCCTAGACGCCTTTTATAACTTCGAATAATTTAAGACAGGAGCAGGCTTAATTTAAACCCTTTTCAATTTTTATTTTTTATATTTTTGCAAACCAGGAATATTTCGCGACCTCAAACATATTTGCTTTCGTTTTCTAAGTGATTTTAGGTTTTCTGCAGTTATTTGAGATTTACCGCATAATTGTATTGGCGAGAAGAAATGTTTTGATATATGTTTTTCAAATTTCCTTTTGGCTACAAACAAGACAATTTTGACACTGTAATCACAATTCAGGATTTGTATTCATATTACAAAAAAAAAATGGACATAGAGTCAAAATGAATATATTCCTATTTATCTTTTCAAAATCAAATTGGAACATTCTTTTTAAGTCTTTGGAATTTTTTCCTAGGATCTTGGGGGAAGTATATAGATTAAACCTTACTGTCAATTCGCTTGAATTTGCAGTGGCATCCCTGCCTGGAATATTCATAAATTGAACTTCCTTTCTTCTCCAAAGTTTGCACACGGGAGTGGGCAGTCTCATGGAGGTAGCACCCTATCCCTTCCGCTTTGAACAGGTATGTCTTGGAGACTTATTTTGGGATAACCTCCATCAATAAGGGGAATAAGATTTAGATCACAATCGAATTTTGCAATCTGCGAATTTAACTTAAATAAGCTAAAAATATTCGGTACTTGTCTATTATATAAACATACTCGAGAAGTGAAGTTTGGTGAAAATAAAATATGGTGAAAATAGAATACTTTACAAGCAAAATTGTTAAATAGGTTAAATAGATTTGGTTAGGTTACAATAGATTTGTTTAGGTTACATATTTAATATATGCTACGCTTTACCCCCCCCCCCCCTCTAATGTACAAATATATAGCCCAAATTTGTTTCAAAACTATTATATTTTCATCATAATTTTGTTTTATTTCATTAGCATTCACCAAACTTCACGTCTCGACGGTGTTTTGTATAATAGACAAGTACCAAATATTCTTTCTATGTTTTATTTGCGCTTGATATTACTAAAGGCCTGTCCTTGTTATAGTCCTTTCGGGCTAAGTCAGATGAGTGAACGCACATGATTTGTCTTTTGAGCCTTAAAAGGCACCAATGAAGAACAGAGCTGCCAGAAATAAGTAAAAACACACGGGCGAAAACGCCTGAGCAGCAATAATGAAAACGCGGCTTGAGAGCTACAAGTGTCGTAAATTAATGGGGTGTTTTAAACCCAGGTAACACGTGTGCTAAATTGGCCACTAATTTATACAACTATTGGACCAACCAGGTTCGCTTATAAAAGAGGAAGCAAGTTATGATTGGTAGATTAATAATTATGCAGGGGCGGATCCAGGATTTTTTTAGGGGGGGGGCAAAATAGGTTGATCCGATAAACTTTGCGTTAGGAGCAAGTTTAATTAATACAAACTTGCGTTAATTAAGTCAATTGCACTACTTTAAACTATGTTAGGGGGCGCACCCCCCTGGATCCGCCACTGTTATGCCTATATATTGATGAAGCCTATAGCTAAACACGCATATGAATTGGACTTTACATACCTGAGATAAGAATACACTGGTCAGCGTGCTCACCTCTCATGGCTCTAAGGGCAGTATCACTCACAGCAAAGCTAAAACGATACAATTAGCCTAATTTTATTGAATTAATTTCACAGTAAAATTCATTTATATTTAACGATATATTCAATTATATATAAGTTAATACACTTAATTTAATGATACAATTCAATGTATATAATGATGAGGATCCGCTTCACTTCATGGCTCTTTATCTTGAGTTATAGGATTTAGAACAAAATTATTTTCTAGTAGTGTTCGGTCAAGCGAGTGGTTGGTCTCAGTAATGGGACCTAAAGATTATTGGAGAATAAAAAAAAAAAATTGCAAAAGATATTAAATTGGAACAAATAAACTTTCAAATGGGGATAAATCCATTTATTTAGACAGTGAAAAAACAGGTACAAAAGTCCAGATATTTCGGTCACATATACAGCGACCGTCTTCAGTAGAAATACTC
>JAQQPU010015021.1:8932-21869 GCA_029168905.1 Artemia sp. Kazakhstan ARC1039
GGGGGGCAAGAGCCCCCCCCTGCCCCCCCATATGGGCGCCCATGGTCTGATGCCTCAAATGTACTTGAGAAATAAAAAGAAAAAGGGAGACTTATTAGCGTTTTCAGCTCTTTTTAAAGGTTCCCGTAAATTTGTTTCTGTAAATTTACTGCAAATCAACTTTCACTGTCAAGATGAATCTAAATCACTTTTATCATTACTGAATCAGCATTAATGGCAAATTTTTCTTATAAAACAAAGTTTTTTTAAACATATTTTTATGCTTTTGGTACTATGGATCATGATTTTTTCTGTATTGGATTGAAGATATTGCTGCAGCCATGAGATTCAAGTGTGTTTAGGCACCGGGCAAGAAAAGTTTTGCTAATTTAAAGTACATAAGACAAAAGGAAAAATTGTTGGTCTTTGGAGGAAGAGGGAGAAATAGTTTGGCATTCAAGCATCATAAAATAAGGAGAAATCGCTTATAAAGGAATTAATCATTGAATAAAGACAATTTCGTTAGAGTGAACGTCTTATCGCTTCCTATCAAAAAGGGCTGAACTACATCTTCTTGTTTTATTGTTGACTTGAGAAGGGTTGACCTGAATGCGATTGGTTTTAATGGGCATTGAGTCAAATTAATTAAAATAAAATTTCTGAAAAAAAATTTTTCAAAGAAAAGTAAAGGTCACACTAAACATAAGATTAGAAGAAATAAAAACCTACAATAATTTAAACTCAAAACGACCAGAAATTACTATTAAAGAATAAATGAAACCCAAAATGAACAGAAATTAAATAAACTGTCATAGCTAAAAAACATGCAACGAGTACTAATACAAATGAATAAATAAATCTTAAACCCAGTAAAACTCTATGCCCAGGGAGCATATATGGTTCTTACCCCCCAACGCCCTTTTTTCTCAAAATGCATCCGTTGAAAATTTTGCCATAGCCATTTTTTTCTGGGGGGGGGGGGGGGGGCCCCCCCCGGGGTTTTACAACCGTTGAGGGCCAGGGGTCAGCTTTCATAAGTTTTGAATAAAATATCGTTAATATTTTTTTGAGGGATGGGGGTAGGGCATGGAGGGAGGGCCAGGGGTCAGCTCCCATGATTTTTGGAATGAAAAATCACTATTGAGTATTTTTAGGGGGGGATAAAGGGAGGGTCGGGGTCAGCTCCCATGATTTTTTGAATAAAAAATCGCTATTGAATATTTTTTTTTTGGGGGGGGGGAGGGTAGGCAATAAAGGGAGGGCCAGGGGTCAGCTCTCGTGATTTTGAGAATAAAAAACCGGTAATAAGTTGTTTTTCTGTTTTTGGGGGGAGTAGGGGTTGTTTCAACCCTGGAGTTTTATTATATGATCTTTGGTCGATTTTGAACAGAATAGCTATTTTAAAAAATCTATCGGATGGATTTTTGGAAAAGAGGACGTGAGGGAAGGGGCTAGTAGCCCTCCTGTTCCTTTTTGACTGGTAAAAAGAAAACTAAAACTTTCAATTCCCAGTTGAATGAGTCCCTCCAAAGTTTATGCGACCGCCCCTTCCATAAAAACCTTATATGCCCCCGGGGCATAACTTAAACATTCGCCCCAGGGTTCTGGGGTCTGTGTTAACCCCGGAGTGTTTGTCATATAATCTTTGGTCTATTTAAATAGGATATGCGTGTAACTGAACCACCGTGAAACTGAACCCCCGTATAACCGAATCCCTGTGCAACTGAACCCTCGTGTAACTGAACCACGGGGCAACTGAACCCCATTTAACTAAACCCTCGTGTAACTAAACCCCCGTACAACTCAACCCCATTTAACTGAACCCCCATGTAACTAAACCCCCGTGTAACTGAACCCCCGTGCAACTGAACCCCCGTGTAACTGAACCACTGTACAACTGAACCACCGTGCAACTGAACCACCGTACAACTGAACCACCGTGCAACTGAACCACCGTGCAACTAACTCCCGCATTGTCAGATGACAATGCGGAGGCCCTTCCTGAGGTCTTTGAGATGCCACGGAGTATTGACGATCAGTCTAGAAGAATAAATATTTGGGGGAGAAATTTATTGGCATACTTCGAGGAGAATGGTTTAGCAATTTGTAATGGAAGATTTGGTAAGGACAGAGGTAGAGGTGAGTATACATGCTTTTCCGGGCAAAATCCCAGTGTTATAGATTATGCGTTGGTGGGTGTGGAGTTCGCTGCCTGTGTTGTTGATTTTGAGGTTCTCCACGTGCTAGGATCGGATCATTTTCCTATAAAACTTTCTCTCCAGCTTTCTAGGATGTTTAATGTTCCTTCTCCCTCATTCTAGCCGTATATCCCGAGCTCAAGCTATAAGGCGGTTAAGACAAGATTGGACTGATGAAGAAACAAAAACGCTGAAAGATAGGTTTTGCTCGGAAGAGATTTTGGATAAGTTAAAGGGTTTATGTGAACTCTCTTCGGACCCTGAAATAATTCCTGGCTGCCTGTCACAACTCCTCCATGAAGAGGCTGCTCGGGTCCTGAAACGAATGCCGCCGAAAATGGGTCCTTTTGATAATGATTGCAAACTTAGTAAGTTGTGCCTATTTAGCTTATTAAATAAGTTAGAAAATGCAAACGGCCCACAGCAACGACAAGAAGCCCTATCAACATTTAGATTAGCTAGAAAAGAACAGAAGGCGTTATTAAAGAGGAAGAAAGCATTATATGAAATTAAAGAGCAAGAGAAGTGTTTTCAAGCTTATAGATCGGCCAGTATCAAGGAATTCTGGAAGTATTTACGTGGGCCACGTGACCAATCAAAAATGATCCCAGAAGTCAACTCTTGGCCGACTTATTTTGAAGACCTGGAGAATCATAGAAAGTCAGCTGGCCAGGCACCCATCTACCCGCAAGTGTATACTGATCCGATAGATGCAGTGGTCAGTGAGTCCCCCCTCCCAGAGCATTCTTATCAGCTAATTCAGGAAATATCAGAGAGTGAGCTAAAACAATCCATCAAGAGCCACCTTGGAGGACCTTCGCCGGGTATTGATGGAATTCCGTCAACAATGTATAAGAAATTAATCGGTCCCCTGTTGCCAGTTCTATTAACTTTGTATAATGCGGTCCTGGTTTCATGTAGTTGGCCAACAGCATGGAATGTGTCGGTTATAATGCCGTTATTCAAAAAGGGTGACCGGATGAAGCATGGTAACTATCGCCCTATTAGTCTAGTACCAACAATTAGTAAAGTTTTGGAAAAGGTTCTAGATGGTAGATTAGGGCTGTGGCTAGAAAAGGAAAATATTGTTAGTGAGACCCAAGGAGGATACCGAAAGGATTTTTCAACTACAGATCGTGTATTTATACTCCAAGCTCTTATTGGAAAATATTGCAGGGGAAATGGTAGGATTTTTGTCGCGTTTTTGGACTTTGAAAAGGCATTTGATAGCATTGATAGACCTATTTTATTCCGTTACCTTGTTAAGATAGGCCTACCCAGGCCTTTTATTATGTTATTAATTAAAATGTATGAGATGACTTTATCTGTGGTTTTTATTGTTAAAAAAAGCGTATCTAGCACATTCAGAACCTTCAGAGGAGTTCGCCAACGATGCATGTTGTCACCGAAACTTTTTAGTCTGTATATCAATGATTTTGCAGAGTTCCTTGAAATGAGATGGGCCCCAGTTGTATCACTAGCGAATACCCTATTTTCTTTTTTGCTGTTCGTTGATGACACGGCTTTAGTGACCAAATCAGCCGAGGAACCCCAAACTCTTCTGAATTTAACTGGATCTTACCTAGAATCGAAGAAGTTGAAGCTGAACGCATCTAAGACAGAGATTGTCATCTTCCAAAGTAGGAAGTCCAATGGACCTCAGGATTATTCCTTTACTTATAAAGATGAGGCAATAAAAGTCAACCCAAGGTATAAATATCTGGAATTCGTGGTCGCAGCAAATGGGAATTGGACCGAGCAGATTAAATTGATGATTTCACGTGGTAAGGCCGTTGCTTGAGCTCTACTTCGACAAAAACATATCATGGGAATCAAAAACATGAAGATGCACAAGTACCTTTTTATGACTAAAGTCCTACCTGCTGCCCATTATGGATGTGAGTTGTTGGGGACTACTACGGTAAAACAACTAGAATCTCTGCAGTCTATGTATTTTAAAAGAGTTATAGGCCTCCAAAATAATTTTAGTGGTTCCTAAAGGGTGATTTGGGTTTGCAGGATCTACGTCATATGAAGACTATACAAATGACTAAGTTTTGGTTACAGGTTACGCGCTTACCTGATAACCGCCTGTTGAAAGCGGCCTACACAGAGATGTTGAGTTTTACCAAAAAGGCAGCATGACCAAAACAAGTTAAGGCACTGTTGGATAATGCTGGTTTATCATGGGCATGGAATGAGAGGCAGGGTCCTCAAGGTAAACCTGAAGATTTCCTCGGTAAGTTTGCATCGTGCGTTTGGGACTGTGAGATTCAGGTTTGGCTAACGTGGCTGGAAAAGTCTAGTAGCCTGCATTTTTATAGACAGATTAAAGATGTGCATGGGGAGGAGTTTTATTTGAAGCTGAACCTACCGTGGAGGATCCTTAAGTATTGGTTTCAGGTGCGGGCAAATTGCATACCACTACGTAATGGATACTGGGAGTCTTATGATGAGGATGGCTCGGGAAATAGGCGTGGCTGCCCCCTCTGTGGGGAGTTTGGGGATGGGATGGACCATTTTCCGAGTAGATGCCAAAGTTTGGCGAATTTTAGGGATAAATTTTCCATGGGGATGTACCGCTGCTATCGGGTGTTTTGGGGGCTACTTCGAGGAACCTAATTATTGCGTTAGGTTGTTTTATAGATAATAGTCTGATGGCGCGGAAAGAAGCTGTAGTTTAAATTTGTTGAATGTTATGTGTTATTGTTCTTTCCTTATTGTTTTTTGTTTATTTGTGCTAGTGTACATGGCCACTGGTTTTATAAATACACGCATGTATGTATGTATGTATATCTTAATTTTGATGGAATGAGGATTATGTATTAATTATTTTCTACACAAAGGCAAGGCTCTTAGATACATGTCCCTTTTAGCTCCTCCCATTCTTTATAAATACAAGCCTTTTGTGCCATTATACAAGATCATTGCAGTAGCACCAATATGGTGGAAGAAGGGGCATTTCCTCTCCCCTATTTTAAAATTTGTAGCTCTCTATATTTAAAAAATGCTTTTCTTATATTTCCATTTGGAAACAACAAGAAACATTCCCTCTCCTCCTATATTCAGAAAAATTATTTTGCTCCCCCCCTCCTCCTAGGAGTCGTCTTAAAGGATCTGATGACAGCCTTAAATCAAAATCAGTGTTTTTGTATTTTGCAATATATTCTGAAATCTCTAATTACAGATATGGGGTTAAAATTGCGATTTTAGCTGCAAACTTGGCTACAGCCCCTGAGCAAGAAGCCTAAATTTTGCAATTAGCCTAAATTAAATAAAAGACTTTAATGATGAGACTGAATAAAGTAAAATAAAGTTCCTGGAAGCACTTGATTCTTCCCTCCTGGATAAATTGTGTGTGACACTCAGGATGCCCCGCTCACCTCTCCACCTTTTGTTCTGGTAAGCTTATGACTGTAATCTTTTATGCTTACAGATCAAATTTTCTGCAGTAAGAAGTGAATTTCAACCCAACAACACCCATATTATAGGATGGGTCCAAAAATATTCCTAGTAATAGAAGGAAGTTAGAGATTAATCCCCCCCTGAACCTCCTTCTATTTTTGTATGAAGGCTCAACGAAAGTTAAAAAAATATGGCGTAAAAATTCACTTTTTGAGGCTTCATGTACACTCTTTCCATCGACGTAAAGATCTACCGGCCCTCCTTCATCATAGCTGATGCACATTTATACATATCTGCACAAAACTGGACCTAGCCTCGAATGAATTAAAATGAATCTTTCAGAGGCAAAACTCTAGCGTTGCCTGCTGTAGACCGCCAAAAGCCTTCACTGTATGATTTATTTATTATTTATTGTTTCTTCCCAACACCACTTTGTTTGGAAGGTGTGGTCGTAAAAACATCGGATATGGGTCATTCGATTAAAAACTGAAGGTTTTAGCGCCTATTTAAAAATAAAACGTGATTGAAGGGCAACATCCCTTATTAATTTAAGATTAGTTATTTCGGACAATGCCAATTAGAGTGTGAAAAAAATCAAATAAAAAAAAATCAAAAGACAATTCGTGCATCCAGGCTGTCAAAATGGTATATCTGCAATAGTTTAGGAACGGCTAAGGGCTTTAAGTTGGTACTTTCATAGAATTTTGAGGGGGATATAGAACTTAATCAAAAGACAATATATGTATTTAGGTTGTCAAATTGACGTATCTGCAATATCTCAGGAAGGGCTATAAGTATTAAGTTGAAAATTTTAGGGGATACTTAAGGAAATATCGAACTAGATCAAAGGGACGTTACATGCTTCCAGGTTGCCAATAGCATATCTGTAACATCTTAGGACCAGTAAAGGGTATTAGGTTGAAACTTCTAGGGAATGATGAGGAAGATAGTGAACTAAATCAGAAGACATCTTGTGTTTTTAAGGCTGTCAAAAAGCTGTACCTGCTATATCTCAGGAACAGTTAAAGGTATTAAGTTGAAACACATGGAGCATGTTGAGGGGGATGTTGAACTGTATCAAAAGGCACTATGTGCATCCAGGTTGTCAAAATATATATAATATCTCTGGAATGATCGAAACGGATGTGTATCAGGTTGTCAAAATTGCGTTTCTGCTAAGGGCTATGGGTATCAAGTTGAAACTTCGAAGGAAGGTTGAGGGGGTAATGAACTAAATCAAAAGGCACCATGTGCATCCAGTTTGTCAAAAATCTCCACCTGCAATATTTCAGGAGCAGCTAAGGCTATTAAGTTGAAAATGTTGAGGGGGATGTTAAACCAAATCAAAAGACGCTGTATGCAGTCAGGCTGTCAAAGCGGCATATGTAGAATATCTATTGATCGGCTAAGGGTATTAAGTTAAAACTCTTAGGGATGCTTAGGGAAATGTTGAACTAAATCAAAAGGCACTAGATGCTTTCAGGTTGCCAAAAAAGCGTACCTGCAATACCTTAGGATCATGTAATACAACCTAACACAACCAAGTCTACTAGGTTGAACTTTCAAGCAATATTGAGGGGATAATAAACTAAATCAAAAGATAGTATGTGTATCCAGGCGATCAAAAAGCCGTACCTACCATATCCCTGGAGCAGCTAAGAGTATTAAGTTGAGACTTTTTGAGAATGTTGAGATTGATTATGTTGAACTAATCAAAAGACAACATGTACACCCAGGTTGTCTAAAGGTTGCAGTGACATATCTCAGGCACAGTTAGAGATATTAAGTTGATACGTTCTGGGAACGTTGAACGGAAAATTTAATCAAATCAAAGGTACTACGTGCATCCAGATTGTCAAAATGGCATATCCACAACATCTCAGGAACTGCTAAGGGTATTAAATTTTTTACTTTCAAGTAATCTCGATAAGGATTTGTAAATAAATCAAGAAACCTTATTTGCATTAAGATTGTCAAAAACAGAACCGTTCCTAGGGTTGGTGGCGCCGGGGGAAATATAATTATGGCGCCCCCTTACCGACTCAATATAAGCAAAAAAACGAATCAAAGTTCAAAGTTTGGTCTAAGTGGGCAACCCCACACGACAACAACAACAGCCACGGGGCCTGGAGTAGCTTGCTTCGATCACCACCCACTCCCCTTTTGAACGGCTCTGGTAAAAAAGGCGTATCTGCAGGATCTCAGGGACACCTAAGGGCATGAAAATAAATCTTTTGGGGAATACTCAGGGACAGGGGGCGTCGATTGAATAATAGGTATAAAGTGAAAAATTTAAGTGAGTCTTATTGTGGGGTTAATTGCATCTAAAATTTGACTAGGCTAGAGGTAAAACAAAAAATAAAATACTATGTGCATCCAGGTCATCCAGAACGAATGTATAAGAATATCATTTAAATATTATTAACATATAGTTGATAACAGTTTGGTCTTGATTAGCCTATATTGTGTTGCTCCACATAATTGCAGAAAATAAAACTTCACTGTGCGCCATCTTTTTTGTTACTTAAAAAGCGCTCTAGAGTTTCCAATTTCTGTTCGAATGATCCCTCTTCCGAAATTATACAATCGTTGGCCCTAGTGCCAGATACACAAGGGCAAAATTAGGCGTAACCTAAAAAAAAGAATTATTATGCCATAGTAAGCATCTTTTCCTCTTGACCCCTCAGCCAGAGATACAAAAAAAAATCCACACTTATAAATACTTGAAAGCTATTTAAGCTATAAATAAATGAATTATAGCAAACCTTGGTAATATCGAAACGTCAGCACATGCTCGAAACATTTCCTGAGGTCCACATCCTAATTGTCCTTTTCCTCCTTCGCAGATACCCCATCTATTTCCTGTTATATAGTTCCACTAAAGAAGAAAATGTAAATAATCTAATAATATAGTGCAATAGTGGCACATTAAACCAGAAGCTCATATCAGAAAGATGCATAAGAGTTTGGGTGAACTAGACCAGCTGATCACAGGCTGTGATTTACGTGCTCCTAAAAGTACTTGATGACCAAACTATGACACGTGCAAAAACAAAAACGTGGTCAATGGCTAGAGCCTAAACTCAGGCTTTCCAAATCGAGTCAAGGTATTTAAACAATTTATTTTAGACAATAGGCAATAGGGTAAATATTAACATAAAGGAGACTGACACTAGTTGTCTTGCGCATGTTCTGCTCGAAAGAGCTTTTGCAAGGAACAGATTCTTAATTAATAACACGGAAAACGGTGATGTCTATTTCTAAAAGTATTTTTCGTATTAGATATCATACCAAATAATGTAGGTTATTGAAATTTACCAACGTGAAAACTTGATTATTGTTAATATGTCAATTGCACCAGCCTATGTACTTGCCACAGTTTTGCTATATGCTATAAACCATATAAACAAGTTTATTTTGCTAGAAAAACTTGTTTGGCATTTAAGACTGTGTTTAAACATGAGTGATGCAATAGATACTATAAATCAGATTCTAAGCAGAAATGTTCGCTTGGTAAACAAAGTGCCTCCCATGCCATATAATCCTTTTCCGGCCACTTTATATGGAGCAGGTGGTGGCAGACATTAAGGAGGGGCTCATTCAATTGGAAATTGAAAGTTCTACTTCTTAAGAATCAAAACAGATTGGAGGACGATCATCCCCCTTCTAGTGTCTTTTTTCTCCCTAGCATCCTCGCTGCCACCCATGATAGTAAATCATAATTGTGATACAGCCAATTTGTTCAAAATAATTGAAAGCCCAAACAAATATGCATCTTAGGACAAATGACCTACACAGCTCCAGGGCAACGGCCCCAAATTTTGCAGATGGTCGATTTTTTATGACAGGCTTTATAGTAGGATAGGCCGGCTTGTTTAATATTGTCTGTCCTGATTAGCTTGGAACCTTTGAAGATCATTCCTGGGTTCAAGAAAACCAATTTGAAGGGGGGGGAGACTGACGGTACCAGGGGGGCTGGACAATGGGCTTAAATTTTTTTTTGTTCTTGATCGCTTTGGCATTTAAGAGCTGTAAGTCCCTGACCGAAGGGACCGTCAAGTAGAAAAAAATGTTTGAGGGCACAAACCTCCCAAAAACGGGCGCTAAAAAGGGTAAAAGAAATAATTTTTTTCAAATGACTTAAAACATGTATCTTTAAGAGGTTGGGTAAAGGGGACTTCAATGTATAACAGCAGCATTATTTATTCACCCGAAAATGGGGGAAAAAAGAGCTAAGCAAAGTAAAACTGTTTCCCCCATGAATGACTTGATAATTGGATTCATTTGTACTAGGCCAAACGGACACAAACCCACACAAAACTTAGGGTGGTTCCATAGGCTCCATAAGAACCAGCTTGAAAAAAGGTCAATTTTTTTTTCTGACCGGCGAGAAACTTACACCCGCGAGTTCCTGGGTCAAGGGTACTTTTACGCACAAAAAAAAACAAAAAAAAGAAGAAACCTTTGTGTGAGGGTATGGGCCTCCGAAAAAAGGTCAGAAAAAGACCAGAAAATTATTTTCCAGCTCAGTTTGAAATCTATATTTTGAAGCCCCTTGAGTAAGGGTACTCCTGCACAGATAAAATCGAATAAAATCGGTTCCATTGAAAATGGGCCAAAAAGAGGGCCAAACAATTTTTTTCGGACAGCTTGGAACTTAATTCTGTAAATTTCTGAACCAAAGACAGAAAATAAATTCGTTTGGGTCTTGGCTGCACTTAAAATTGCCAAACATGTTTGCATGGCCTTGAAATTTGTATCTGTTAGCCCTTAGAACTCCAATGTACAAGCAAAAAATGGGATAAAAAATGACCAAAAATGGGAATAAAAAACTTTCGAAACTGGTTGAAAAAATAACAACTAAGGTTGTGGAAGCTGCCCCCCCCCCTACGCAAATGAAGCCCAAAAATAGTTCGGAAAATATATTTTTTGGTCAATTTAAAACTTTCAGGGATCGTGTTCTGGGTCGAGACAACATCCCAATTTTGGGGGAATTTACAAGGTGTTATAGGGGGCCCAAATTTGGTGGAAAAACTTTTTTGCTCTGATTCGCTTGAAGCTCGCTCCAGTTATTGCCTGGGCACAGGGGACACTGTGTTTAAAAAAAAATCTATTGGGGACAAGGGTCCACCAAAAGTAGGACCCAGAAAAATGTTTCTCAGTTGGATTGAAACATATATCCTTAAAATATTGGGCTAAGGGGAACCCAATACACAAGAAACATTTGAAAAGATACTTTGGTTTGCTGCTAAGAAACGCCCTAAAAGAACAAGAATTAGGTCCCAAAAGGGCAAAAACACTTTTTTCTGAGCTGCTTAACATTTGCATCTGTAAATTCTTAGGTCAGGGGCCCGCTAATGCAAAAAAAATTATAGCTTTGTTTAAATATGTTTAAAAATAAATAAATTATTATTTTTTTATTCAATTAGGTTAAAACTCATATCCTTAAGACGTGGACCATGGGAGCCCCAATGCGAAAACCTATAATTATTTGTTCAAAAATAGGCCCGACAACTATTTTATCAAATTAGCTTGAAAGTTAAATCTGTAAGCCTTGGCCAAAGGGATCTTAATGCAAAACAAATTTAAGTTTGGTAGCACGGGTAACTACAAATGGGCACAAAAATCCAACAGAATGTTCTCTGTCGGAAATTTTTCGATGAGTTGGAAACTTTCATGGATCGTTCCATGGGTAAAGGGGAAATCACATTTTTTGGGGAGGAGCTAAAGGATCTGACATTGGACAACACATTTTGATTGCACCGATAGGTTGGAATCTTGAACCCGTAAGTCCTTAGGGCACTGAGACCCTTTTGTTGAAAAAAAAGTTGGGTTGGAGGATCGGGTCCCTCAAAAACGGGGACCGGACAACATTTATTTCCAAACAGCTTGAAACGTCTGTCATTGCGTCGTCCGGCCAAGGAGAACTCAATATATAAAAAAAAAAAAAATTAGAGCAAATGCTGGTTTTCCCGAAAATTGGGCCAAAAAAGTGAAAAAGCTTTTACTTGTCTGGTGCAAAAATTTAATTTACATCTATAAGAGCCTGATTTAAGGTGGTAATAAAACATTCTATATTTTGACCAGACTGAAACTTTCAGGGATAATTCTTTGGGCCATGAATTGCTCACATTTGTGAGGTAGGGAGTGCATCAGAGTGCCCAAATTTAGCCAAACAGTTCTTTGGTTCTAATTGGTTTGAAACTTGCATCTTTAAGTCCGTGGGATAGGGAGATCCATCGTATAAAACCATTGTAGGGTATTAGATTTTTTCTATGAACACGAAACAATTTATTCGGAAAACTGCCAAGCAGAAAGAAAACTTTAACCATGTCCAGTACCTGTATAATACAACGAGAGCAAGAAACACCTGACGGTAGCTTCAATTGAGCCTTATAAGTGCCAGATGGAAGGGTAGTCACATAAAATTTTCCACCAGTCGTACCACCAACGAATTCCAGTGGAAACTGATCAAAACACTCTTGAGGTGGGTCACGGCTTGGATCCACATTAGGGCATAATCTGAATTCATAGTATCCTTTATGAACGGCTGTAATTTGAATAGTAACAGGTATCACCTGGAAGAATAAACTACATGATATAAATACAATAATAATAAAGGTTTGAAAGCTATTCAGACATACGCAAAAATAGGATGCATATAATAGAAAAAAACAACAATTCAAAAATTTATTGGGGTTTGCTCATCTTGATTCTTATTTTTTTTTTTTTTTAGCTTCATCTGTTGCCTGCAGAAGCCACATCGTTTTGTTCTATGGGTTGAAAATTTATTTGAAGAACATCACAGCAGAAAAGTGTATCTTTTTTACAAATTATTTAAAGAAAAAACTACGTTTTCTAAAGAGTTAAAGAGGCAGAGTCACAAGTTCGAACCTTAAAACGTACAGGGACTAGGAGGTACAGTTGGGAGGCTGCCGTCCCCCAAACCCCCCGCTTTTGCAGCCTCTTTTGTTAAGTTTTTTTAAGTCCTGTAGCCTGCAATCAGTTGGTCGTACCAATTTCATCATATTATAGCTTGTTATCGGTTAGGGAAAAATCTCCTGAAAAAAATCTCCAAACAGGCTCAGTACTGTTTCTAATCAAAGAGATGCAATAGGATGTTCTTACGGTAAAAAATTCAAGCAGACTTCGTTCGTGTTGCAAAGCATTTCTTTGCAAGGGAAAAAGCGGGGGTTGAAGGGGGCGGTAGACCCCCGAAATAAAAATCTTAACAAAAGAGGCTGCAAATGCGGGGGGTTTGTGGGGCGGCAGCTCCCCAACTGTACCTCATAATCCCTGTACGTTTGAAGGTTCGAACTTGTGACTCAGCCTCTTTAACTCTTTAGAAAATGTAG
>JAQQPU010015022.1:374-21868 GCA_029168905.1 Artemia sp. Kazakhstan ARC1039
CCACGCTCATTTTGTTCTCAAAGTCACCCAATTAAAATTTTGAGATAGCCATTTTGTTCAGCATAGTCGAAAATCTAATAAATATGTCTTTTAGGATGACTTAATCCCCCACAGTTCCCAGGGGAAGGGCTGCAAGTTATGAACTTTGCCCATTGCTTACATATTGTATTGGTTATTGAGAAGTATAAAGACATTTTCAGGAAGGATTTTTTTCGGGGGAGGGGGGGCTGGAGGAGGGGGTTACTCGGGAGAATCTTTCCGTGAAGGATGTTTCTTAGGGGTAAGGGATATTTCTTTGAAGGGGGCGCCGGATTTCCAAGCATTATTTAAAAAAACGATCAGAAATTAAATTTTAAAAAAAACAAGTTTTTTCAACTGAAAGTAAGAAGCAACATTAGAACTTAAAACGAAAAGAAATTATTACGTCTATGAGGGGGTTTTCCCCCAAGTCAATACCTCGCTCTTTACGCTACGGTTTTTTTTGTGCTTTCAAAAGAGCTATCTATTCTAATTAAACGGCCTTTGTGATTCAGGGGTTTGTGAATTAATTTTTTTTTAACTTTTAACGTAAAGAGCGTGGTATTGACTAAGGGGAGAACCCCCTCATATACGTAATAACATATACGTAATAAAAAAAAACAATAAAAAAGAACAAGCGATACGTCTCAATAGTAATCGAAACTTTTAAAAACGGAATTTTGATGTCAATAAATGTATCAAAAGAATGGGGTTATAATGCTGATCCTAAATATATAAATTTTATTAAGTTTAGTATTACTCATCAAAGTCTACGAGCCTGATAAAATTTACCTGATTTTTTAAAGAGGGGGGAAACATCCCCTACAAGTGAAAGAATTTTAATGAAAATCACACCGTCAGATTCAGCGTATCAGAAAACCCTATTACATAGGTTTCAAGCTCATATCTGCAAAAATCTGCAACTTTGTATTTTTTGCCAGAAGACAAATATACGAATATAGAAGTTCGTTACGTAAGTTAATTTGTAAATTACGTCAGAACCAAATTTAGAGACAGCCATTTAGCAAAAGAAAAGTAGATTTTTTATTCAAATTTTGTTTACTTTTTCAATGACGGTGAGCCAAAATAAAAGCTGCATTAACTAAAAAACGGTCAGAAATTAAATAAAAAAAATAAGTTTTTTACACTGAAAGTAAGGAGCGACATTAAAACTTAAAACGAACAGAAATCATTCCGTATATGAAAGGGGCTGTCCCCTCCTCAACGCCTCGCTTTTTACGCTAAAGTTTGACTCTGTCTCACAACTTTATTTTTTAAAACAATAAAAAACTTTAGCGTAAAGAGCGAGGCGTTGAAGAGGGGACAGCCCCTTTCATATACGGAATAATTTCTGTTCGTTTTAAGTTTTAATGTCGCTCCTTACTTTCAGTTTTTAGATTAGATTTTTTTTTTTTTTAGATTAGATAAGGGTTTATTCCAAAAACAACACAACACAAAAAAAAAAAACAAATGACCTTCCATAAGCTAACGCTTGTTCGGAAGTATTTACCCTCTTAAAATTAACGCTATAATAACATACTAGAGAGAAAAAAAAGAGAAAAAGAAGAAAGAAAGAAATTGAAAGAAAAGAAAAAAAAATGAAAATCCTACACTCACTCGGCTCCTGGTCGCAATAACCAATTATCAATACTTCACATCACATACTCCAAAATTTCCCGCCACCATCCCATAAATAATAAATAAACAAAAAAAAATATATATATAAATATATAGGAAATATATAGGAAAAAACGGGATAAAAAAAACGGGTTTAAAAAACTTGTTTTTTTTAATTTAATATACATGCAGGAACGAGGGGTGTCGAAGGTATTTTCTTAACATAAAACTACCGGAGTCGGCAATCTTGGTAGTTTTAATAAATCACTGGATGAAAATGTTGTTTAACCTTTAATAAACGAAAATGTTCAAATTATTCTGCTAATTCGTCATATTGAATGGTGAAGAAAAATGTTTTTAAACAACCAGGAATAATATGGTTTTTACATAATTTTTTGTCCTTTAAAAATAATTTTGCATGCAGCAAAATCATTAAGAACGGCAGTCCCCCTTATATAAAAAAATTTTCAGTTCGTTTTAATTTTTAAAGTTGCTCCTTAATTTCAGTTAAAAATTTTTGTTATTATTTATTTAATTACATTTAATGAAATAGTGTAGTTTTATGAGCACGATGCTTTTGCTAACGCAGAAAAAACGGCCAACATTTCAAGGCGGTCATTCAGTCACAAATTAGAACTCAAATTGCTCCTATTAAGGGTTAAAACTATTGGTAGGCAGCCAACCATTGGCCAACAAACATTTTTCTTTTTTAATTTTCTGTTATGTCTCCATTGTTTTCCCTACTCTGCTCTCTTTCTTTTGATCTTCTAATAATTACTTTGTAGTTTCTGATTTCCAGGGCGGCCATGGCTCTCCTTTCACCCCTATGGGCACCCATAAAATGGCGTCTGCCACGTAGAAGATCAAAAGTCACGCAGAATTTCAATCCATATGAATAACAGTACCCTAAAAAATTATTTTGCTGATCTGGCATTTGAATATTGAAAAAAAAAATTCCCCTAATATTTATCAAGATTATGCTTCATTGACAAGATTATGCTTCATTGACATACTAAGTTAGCAATTTATAGTTATTTATTGGGGTATAAAGCAACACTTGTTTTTGTACTAAATTTATTTTTTATGTTATTGATCCCAGTTTATTGCGAGAAAAGGGCTAGGGTTTGAAATCCGCAGTTTCTACGGAAAACAAGGAAGTCTGGCCAAATTGATGGATATGACATTTTGGAACGCTACGTATTCTGTTTAAATGGCTGGGGCACGGGTAAATGGCAGGAGTATGCATGACTCTCTTATTGGACACATATTTGTCAGGTTAGTTTTTGGAAAGGCATGCCTGCCTAGAGTCTTAGGCATGCTGATCAAGAATTCAAAAAGAGGCAAACAAGGCACACCCGCCTATGGTCTTAAGAAGGTTGACCAAGAATTTAAAATTGACATAGGACCATAAATTTGCTTGAAATAACAGGCAAACAATCGTTTAAAGCCATCTTTATCTTTCAAATAGTACCTATTCGTTGCCTAAGCCATTGTCTGATTTAAATAAACAAAACACATTTAAAATGTTTTCCCCTTATTAACTTTAATAAATAAAAAATTACTAAAATTTTGGGGAACATATATCAGTACATGTATATTAAACTGATAATCCACTGAAATAACAGGCAAACAATCGTTTAAAGCCATCTTTATCTTTCAAATAGTACCTATTCGTTACCTAAGCCATTGTATGATTTAAATAAACAAAACACATTTAAAATGTTTTCCCCTTATTAACTTTAATAAATAAAAAATTACTAAAATTTTGGGGAACATATATCAATACATGTATATTAAACTGATAATCCACTGTCATTTTTTTTCAGTAAAGTGTAAATTATGTTCTGGTCTTGAGAAGGTATATGGGTTTCAGCCCTACTCATGATAATTTTTGCGTATTCTGCTTGCCTGAGGTCAAAGAGGAGGTGTTTTGCTTGTCCTTGAGGTAGAAATTACTGTATGAGTTGAAGTGACGTATTAAAATCTATGCCGGAGAGGACAACCTCAAGTTGTTTCCACCAAGCTTTTTTTTTCTCGATCCGAGTTTTCCTGTTTGCTCGACTTCGAGCTTTTTTTTTCCTAGACTATCGGTAAAGAAATTGTTGCTTATCCCTTGCTTGTTTTATAGTGAAGATTTTAAAAAGTTAGCCCACGGCAAGAAAATCAAATACTGAATTTAAAGAGATATAATTTATTTTAATGTTGGCAATGACCCATGAATAGCAGATTAAACTGCATTACATCATTATATATGGTATACCCTTCTTGAAATATCTATGGGGTGGCAAGTTGTTAGTTTAAGTCGTAACTCGGCATATAGATTTTCTGGAGGCACAAAGTGAAAAAATACCGCCCTGAGTATCCCCTCCCAAATAACTGTTATCCGAAAGGCAGTCGTGTTGCACCTTCTTTGAAGCAGCATTGTGTAAAAACTTTAGATCTATATTATAGATGGTACAAAGTGGACCTATGTCCCTCCAATATACCTCTTTCTCGCTCCTCCCAGTCCCAATGTCTTATAGGAAAAGTATAGACGCTTTTCTTTGTTTGATCGGAATTGGGCAAAGATTTTCAGTCCTTATGATTGCAGAACCGAATTGGTTCAGTATTTTTTTCTTTCTGACATCAACTACTGCAATCACTGCCAATCACTGCCAGTTTTTTATAAGAAGGATAGGCATGCTGCTCCTTGTTTGAGGTAACATCCCACAAACATTTTGATCTGCATTTTGGAGGCAAAATTCGGGCCTACGGCTTCTCTATCTTTTCTTGCTCCAACCAGTGCCAACTCTTGAAGAAAGATAGAGAATTTTAACCTTTGGTTTAACCAGAACCACATGCCGATTTTCAATTTATATTTTTCTAGAACCAAAGTGGACTATAGAACCCTCCAACACTACCCCCTCCGACGCCCTCAACAAACCTCCATCCAACTCACCCTCTCGCAGTAAATTTTTGTTTTTTAGAATAATTTTTCACGTTGTTTGAGTGGGAATCATGGGAGAATTTTCATTCTTAGTGACGAAAGTACAAAATTGGGCCTTTGGGCTCTATAGCTTTTTCTCCCTTAAAACCGACCATTCTCTTTCTAGTAAAGTGGTAGGCACATGTCACTTTGTTTCAACAAAAGTCATACTAGGATTTTCAGTTTCTACCAGTAGAGGTGCAAAGTATAAGCACTGTAACCCCCTTCTCTCTTCCTCCGTCCCTCTCCATCTCTTCTTCCCTCTCTCCCCGTCTACCCCTGTCTCTCTGTCTCTGTCTTTCTCTCCCTCTCTCTCATCCATGCTGCACCTTGCTGACATGAACGGAAGTCCTCTAAAGGGTTTTAATACGTATGACTGAACGGCCAAACTTGACATATGGCCTTTTCACCGCCACGCAGCTCTCAGTCTCGATGTGTCTTTCTTCTAAGAAGTCCGTTATGTTGCATCTTACTGGAAACGGAATCAATTAGGTATTCTCAGTTTATGCAATCGGAGGCATAAAATGAGCCATAACCCCTCCAGAATCTTTTTGGTTTTCCCATAATCAACTTCTCAGCAAAAAGATACGCAATTCGCATCTTGTTTGAACCGGAATTACGCGGATATTTCAAATTAGCATGAAGTGAGAACCAAAGAATTAGAGGCCCTCTAATACCTTTCCACCACTCCTATCATCAACTTTTTAGTAAAAAGTTTGACATGTTGCACATTGTATGAACAGGATTTTCATTATGTATGGTTAGGGTCATATATAAGGTCATATATAAGAGTAGTGCCCCCCCCCCCCCCTCCAACCAAAATGACCCCTTTCCCAACGAATTTTTGCCAGAAATGCAGGCATACTGAATGTTGTCTGAAGTTGAATTCATCAATGATTCTGAATTTATATCATTTTATTTAAAAAGGGGTAGTGGCCCCTTCAAAATCCTTTCACTCCTACCTTATCGATTTAAGTTAAAATTTCGTATTGTACATTACTCGAAACGAAATAACCCACGGATTTTCAATTGGTATGATTTGAGAACAAAAGTCATTCAATGACTTTCCTAAAGTCATTCTTGATGAGAACGGTCCAGGAGTCATTGAATTACCTCTGCCATCTTCCAAGAAACTTGGTAGGCATTTTGTGGCTTCCAGTTTTTTTTTTATCTCTGTGATTAGAACACAGAATCATCATTAAACCTTTTAAACATCTCCCCCTTCACATACCCAGCTTTTAGCAGAAAGTTAGTTATAGTCTAGCGTGTTTTAGTAAAAAAAGGTGCAAAGATTTTCAATCTGCAATAGTTTAAGCACATTGCAAAACTTTGTTGAAGAGATCAATTATAGATTTGTTGTTCCAGTGAGCACTGGTGCATTTGGTCAACTGTAAGAGACTCGCAATCAAGAATCACCTCATGGCTCGCTTTGGTCTTTTTCTTTCAAACTCCAGTGGTCTACGTCACCTAGGTGAACACCAGATGTGTTCGTCAAACTTTAGTGGTCCGCCCAATTATAACCTCGGGTTGAGATCTCCATCATTCTGAAAGGCTTAACTTTGTAGCACCAGGTTATCATTTGAGGGCAAATGAGGTCAGGTACATTTTCTTAGGGAGCAATGGTTGTAATAAATCTCATCACTTCAGCTGTAGCCTCTATAGCTTTGTGTAGCTTTCTTGATCTTGGTTAGTTGATCTTGATCTTAGTCTTATATGGGCCCTTTGGTATTCGTTATGTTTTAGATTTTTGTTTTGTTAATGAGTAATTAAATTCACAAAAAAGTTTCTTGCTCTGCTGCAGTCATAAAATTCACCTAATAAAATTAAATTTGCTTTTTTCGTCTAATAAAATTAAGTTCGCTTTTTTCGCCTAATAAAATTTAGTCTGCTTTTCTCGCCTAATAAAATTAAACTTGTAGACATAAAATCTGCCTTTTTCATATTTTATAAAATATATTTTATATATAACATATATATATTTTAAAATATACATTTTTTTTATATAAATATATTATTATCTTTTCAGGTGACCACCAGCAGTTACGACCTCCTACTGCCGTGTACCACCTGGCGAAAGATTATAATTTGGATGTCTCCATGTTCGAGCGGTTGATTAAACTTGGTGTAAATAAAGCCTCTCTTTCTGTTCAACATCGTATGAGGCCAGATGTGGCTCGTTTAATTGCACCGACTATTTATTCCAATCTGATAAATCATCCCTCTGTGCTGGACTACCCTGATATCAAAGGAATTAAGCATAATGTCTATTTTTTAAGCCATAGCATCCCTGAAAAAGAGGTAACTGGCTTATTTCATACTATCGACTATTGATTATTTTCTTTACAAAACTCATACAACAAACAATAAACAGAATAACCACCCAGGGAGGTACAATGCACCTGATAAAAGACGGCTGCAGCCCTCTAACTCTGAATCAACTACACAATCAAATAAAAACAAAAAATGCTCTCTCTCATTATATTTTTTCAAAAAAGACGAAAAACAAAATCTACGTATCACTCCTAAACCTCTTGCGACTTTTGCTGCGACTAGATCACTCTGCTGCTTCCAAGATAAAATACAATAAAAAAAAAAAAAAAACAAGATAACGTACCCGATTGCACTTGCGATAAAGCTTTACCGTTAAAAACCACTTATTTTTATCAACATCTGATGGACTTCCAACTCTACTGTATACGATAATTCCGTTTTCTCCACATTTACGGATAAAAGAATCAAACTTGTAATAAATGATAGATATTATAGATATTATAATATAGATAATAGATAAAGGTAATATAGATATAGATATATAATGTATTATATAGATATAGATATAAATAGACTCTAATTATGTAAAAATGAATTCAAAGCCCTATTAATTTTTACAAGTAAATCCTCCATCATCCGACTAGAAGCAGTTATAACAGTTTCATCCGCAAAGGATGTATGGAAAAAAATTGCATATTATCAACTTAAGCTAGATATAAAAGTGGTCCTAAAACAGATCCCTGAGGAACGCCGCAGTTACCTTCAAAAGGAGACGACACAACGCTATTAATAACAACCTGAATAGATCTACCGCACAAAAAGCTCTTAAACCAATTCAAACAAACACCCTTCATACAAAGGCGTTCTAAACGTTTATTTAAAATTTTAAAATCAGTTACATCAAAAGACTCGGAAATCAGCGAACACGGTCAGAGGAATTTCACCACGCTGGAAGCAAATATTCACAGTATCACTAATGTGATGTACAGCAGGTGACGTTGAATGGCCCTGTCTAAAACCAAATTGCGTTTCACTTAATAGACCGGCAATCGTGAGTTAATCATATACTCTTTTATGTGCTATTTTCTCGTTCATTTTCGAGAAGAGAGAAAGAATGGATATGGACCTGTAATTCTCAATATCAGACTCTGAGCCCCTTTTATCGACCGGAATAACCTTTCCTCTTTTCAAAGCATCAGGAAAAACACCTGTTTCACGTGAAAGATTGATGGCATGGACATGGACAAGGCAACAGACAATAGATGACTACTTTTAAAGACTTTAAGTTTATACCATCAGAGCCTGCCCAATTAGACTTGATCGCTTTGACCACCTTTAGAAACTCTTCACTGGTGTAAGGCTCAAATTTGAGTTCACAGACACTTCCTCTATAGTCGGTGAATTCCTGATCCGAAAAATCTGCATTGGGGTTTGAATGCCCTTCAGCTTGAATATTCTTCCCAATATTGGTAAGATACTTAACGAAATGGTCAGCTATTAGAAACTCGTTGCTCACAATCTCGCCCTGTATTGACAAAGAATTGGTTTGTAATAACTGTTTTTTTCTGATACTCTCCTTAATCACCATCCACCTCTCTTGAATTGCCTCTACTCTGGCGCAATTTATTTGTGAAATATTCTATTTTTGCTTTCCTTCTCAGTGGGTTCACATGGTTCCTAGCTACTTTAAAATCTCTTAGCATGCTTTCACATCCAGTATTCAGATAATCCTGACAAAGCGTGTTTCTTAGTGCAGATGCTTCAACAATCTCCTAAGTGATCTTAGAACCGACAAAAATATTATCAATCAATGTTGCTCAATGGATAGTTATACGTGTAGGCACAGACGCTAAAGGGAAAAGAACATTAGCAACCATAAGGCTAAAAAAATCAATTTTTTCTCCTCTAAAATCAAACTAATCAAAGTTGAAATCCCCCATACAAATAAAATCAAGTCGCGAAAGTGACACCCCGCGCATTATCTCCTCAAAAATCCGTCCCACTAGTACATGGAGGCTTGTACACAACAGAAAAAGTACCCCCCCCCCCCCCAAATTCAACTTCTGTATTTGAACGTTCAAACTTACCTTCAATCCGAACATCAACATCAGTCCTTACTTGATAATTCAGAGCTTCTTAATCAAACAAGCAATACCCCCTCTCAGCAGTGATGAGGGATTTTTTACCTCTGAATTATAATCCGGAAAAGAATACATCGAGAGAGAGTTTTCATGACTTAGTAAAACTTTCATATATAAAAAAAAGTCTATTTTTCGTTGATGATCATCAAGGAATTGCAACACATCATCGTAACCAGTTGTCAGGTCTCAGTTCCACGAACAACAATATAGTGATCCCCCTTCCCGAAGGCTTTTATTTATAGTAAATTTAGTGAAAAATGGTCAAATGTCAACATGGTCAATTATGTCATCTTATTTATGGTCAATCTTTGTAAATCCAGTTTACTGATTTTAAAACAAAAAAAATTAATCAAAACTTTTTGTTTGAATAGTAGAATCTTTTATGTGTGCTTTAACAGTGAAATTTTACTTGTATAGGAGAGTTATGAAAACAAACTAATTTAATTTCCAAAATAAAACATCTTGGTTTGTTTTACAAAGTATTGTTTAAAATTTTATATAACCAAATTTAAAGTTTTTAGAAAAAAAAGTTTTCTAATAGAAATCAAGAGCAAGGTTGAAACTTAAAACGAACATAAATTATATTCTTTTCTCTTTATGCAACATATATGTTTAAATACATAAAGCAACATGTAGCAACATAAACGTAACATATATGCAACAATTATTTTCTTTGCGGCTTATGCAACGTATATCTATATGCATACACAGATAACGATGTGTAGCAGCGTATATGCCACGTTTATTTTCTTTTCTGTTTATGCAATATAGATCTACATACATAATCATATAGTAACATATATTGAACAATCATTTTCTTTGTTGTTTATGCAACATATATGTACATACATATACATATAAAAAAATGTCCAAAAAAGTGTTTTCAATTAAAACAGATCCGCTTCAAATAGAGCTGTACTTCGCAATCATATTTTCTGAGTTTCCTTCCTAAACAGATTTATTTATTATTCTTTTTTCATAAATCACGACACATTTTTACTGCTTTTTCGTAACAGCCACGGTGACTGACTTTCAATACAACGACAAGTAATTGACCTAGGATCTGTAATAAAATTACTTGATTCTGGAACAGTGACCCCTCTTTATATACATATTATCTGCTCTGAGTCTATTTTTGAATCTGTTCTGAATGTTTTCTGAGTCATGTGTGACTCAGTTCTTCTCTGTTTCTGAACTTGGTTCAACGACAGACTTTCTGCGTTTCTAGTAGCCATAGATGTATTATTGTTAATAGACGCCAGGCCGCATGGGATTTTGCAAGTTCCTTGTGCTTTTTTCTTTGCCTCCAGTTAAAGCGTAAAATTTAAAATTTGGTTTCATTCAAAACGGTTATTTCAGGAATTTCGTTCCTTGAATTGTCTTGAAATATAGCTTCTTGAATTTTGAGAAACTCCATGTGGGATGTTCCGACCAATTATGTTTTTTGTGACTTCAGGAAAGATAAGAAAGACAAAAAAAATATATAATATAAAAGAACAGTTCAAGGAATCAATAAAAATCTTAAAGGACGGTCCCTACTCACACACTAAAGATTATAAAAAAATAAGAATCATAGGCAGCGCAATAGCGCTGCCTAAGTAAAGAATGGTGTTGGCACAATGCATTATATTTTTTTTTCCATACCAGGGCACTTCGTATCGAAGGAGTTGTCCTAGAAACTTCGAAAAGGGCTCATTCGATTAGAAATTGGAATGGCTAGTGCCCTTTTTAATAGTCGAAAGTGATTGGAAGACAACTAACACCCCTTCCACGACCACCATTTCCCCAAACGCATCCAATCAAAATTTTGAGATAGCCAACTTGTTACCGAGGCAGAGTAGATACAAGCTTTCGTGAGATGGCTGATTTGGAGTTTGTGGAATATTGTTCCCAGTAGGCGGTCGAAAACGGTGTTCGCCTTTGCCACCCTTGCTGATATCTCTGCATCTAGATTTCCGTTTGAGCAAACAATTGAACTAAGGTAGGTGAACTCCTTGACTCTCAACATCCTAGCCACATACTTCTATAGTTGTCAGGGTGCACGGTGTCTTATCCACAGGTAATATTTTGGTCTTGGTCCAATTTACATTTAAACTGAGTTTTCCTGCAGCAGAGGCTAACTTTTCCAGGGCAATTTTGATGTCAGTGAGATTTTCGCATACCAATGCAACATCGTCTGCGATGTCGACATCTGACAGAACTCTTCTAGAAAAATCGATGCCAAACGGCTGCGCCAGCAGTTTTTTGCTGAGAATATGGTCCATGAAACTGTTGAAGAGTTCGGGAGCAGCAGCGCAGCCTTGCCGAACATCATTTCTAATTTGAAAATGTGATGAGAGCTGGCCATTTAAAAGGGCAGCACTTTCGGTCTTATTGTATAGTTCTTTGAACAGATTGACAATTTTCTTAGGTACACCAGCAGATTGAAGGATCAACCACAGTGACTGTCTGCCGACAGTGTCGAAAGCAGATCGAAAATCGACGAAGGCAATGCCTTCCTTTTATGTTCTAGAGTTTTCTCTATCAGCTGTCTAATTGTATGGATTTGCTCAGTAGTGGACCTACCCGGCATGAATCCAGCTTGCTGGTGGCGACGAAAGGGATGGAGGTACTTCTTTGCCCGCTTAAGGAGCAGCATGGCGAAGAGTTTGCCGGGTACCGAGAGCATTCCACGATAGTTATTAACTTCTGCTTTACTTCCTTTTCTCCTGTAGACTGGCACAAGTAAGCCTGTCTTCCTGTCTGATGGTATTATTTCAGAGCGCCACACAGTATTAAACAGCACTTGTAGCCAGAGGGTCATGGATGGATCGCCATTTTTAAGGAGTTCTGATGTCAGGCCACATACTCCCGGCGCTTTGTCCTCAGCTTTTGGGCTGCTGCTTTAATTTCTTCTGCTGTAAATTCAGTGCCATCGGGGGCAGGTGTAGCATGCTCAGCCGCGGCAGTAATCTGGTCGTCAATTTGGTCAGGTGGGTCTGAGTTTAGTAGCTTCTCGATGTGGTGTTCCCATTGGCGAAGGTACTGTGATTTGTCGTAAATACTTTCGCCACTGGCATTACGGAGGTATGATGTAGTTTGAGTGTATTGACCGGAAAGCTCACGGAGGATCTTATATGTGGCTCCGATGTCCTTTTTTTCGTGACCTCTTAGAGCTTGCGTGCTTTTATGTCAATAAAGGTCTTACGGTCTTTGTGCAATATGATGTTACGCTCTTCTGTTTGAAGAGCATTCTCGTTGAAGACCATCCATACACCTTCACTATAATCGCATTGTGTAAGAACCTCAAATCTGTTGGATATTTCGACCTGATACTGCTTAGCCAAAGTGGGGTCTTGCTGGATACGGTAGGTATCAATTTTCTGAGGTTTCTGGATGGCTTTTTGCTTGTAGCCGAAGCCGAATTTTGGCTGCAACAAGACGATGGTCGGTAAATAATAAAATATATATAATGTGTTAAACTTGAATGTATATGAAAAACACAATGTTTTCAAAGTCCACTAATGTTCAATGGTCTTGGAGGGGAAGGAGTGGAGCTAGATGTTTCAGAAGACTGAAGCGCTGATTGAGGAGTATTGCCTGAATCATTCATATGAGGATAAACAATAGGAAATACCATCAACGAAACTTAATATTTTGTAGTTTAATTATGGAAGGGTTGTACCTCGTATGTGAGTACAGCTTTTAAATAGCCTTCGATCGATTGCTTATCTCACAATTTTCACATTTGATGTTATCTTTGAATGGTTTAAGGCTCTGGTTTTAACTTCTCAAGAACTTATTACTGTAATTAAATATTTTATTCTGTTGAATCTGAACAATAGTTGTTGTTTATAGTCTCCAGTTGTTGCTTAATATGTCTCCATTGGGAAATTTTTCTAATTAGAAAGTTTGTTAGAAAGCACACTTCCAATTTTCTGTTACTATTGTTCATAGTGCGATCTTTACTAGGGCATAGCTACTACTGTAACCATGAGAAATTAAGCAAATGAATAATTGAAGGGATTTTAATTTGAACCAAAAAAAGGTCTGTTTTACAGATCGTGTAAAAAGAACATTGATTCTTGTTTTGAAGGAGAAGGCGATGCAGTTGGGGAACACTCAGGAAATTCAATTGGTTTTACTTATAATATTTTAATGGTAATATTTCAGGAGTCCCCTCCCTCCTTTCCCTGCAAAGGCCAACCGGGTAAAGACTATAAAAGGCACAACTTTGAAAACAATTTTTACTTCCCACTGATTTTTATTATTGAAAACCCATTCTGTTAGATGTTTTATTAGCAGGAATTTAGGAACGTCCACTCGTTGTAGAAGTTGATTATATTCATTCCCAAATAGGGACATGAAGGAAATCAGACCTGATCATCCTATAAGTTTTGATGAAATCTGAAAATATGTCATGGTAGGTGTCCGTATCACAACAATATACCCCTCGTCGTACCTCCCTCATACTCGTAAGTAACGTTGTAAATAGGATACTAGCTCTTATTTCCCCCAATTTCTTAGGAAGTCTTTCAACCTCTTCTAGCAGATTTTCCGTTACGAAAAATGACCCCCCCCCCCCTTACAGAGCCTAGACTGGTTATGTACACCCTCAAAAAACACAAGTTTGACAACTTTTAATAAAGAGGACAACCAAAGTATGCTCGAGATCCGATGATTCATTGCCTCAGATGTCTTGATCCCATACAAATTAACCCCTCCCCCCTCCCCCTGTCTCAGAAAGGTCAGATTGGATACAGACCTTAAAAACAGCAAGGATGTTAAATTTTGCTTCCCCCAATTGTCAACTGAGACCGATAATCTGTTCTTGTAAAAAAGAAAGGATACGGCACTAGACTCTAGTCCAAATCGGCGGTGCTCATCTCCGTTTCATGGCCCTTCAGCCAGGAAGTGCAACGGAGGGTTGGGGCCATCCATCCTGTGGTTTCGCGCACCCTCCCTGCTTGACTTCCCCAGATTTCTTCAAAGCACGCATTTAGAGCTGGGTCAACTCTGGCTGAGCTTACAGAGTTACGTCAATGACTCCCATTACAAACCAAATAACCGACCACACCAGGAATCGAACCCCCGCCCTTCGGACAAAGGATTTCCAAGTCTTGCGTGCTAACCACTCGGCTAGGACGGCCGCTCGGCTGTTCTAGTAGTCCCTGTATTAACAGGGGATTAGAAGCTTTCCCTCCTCCCAGAGAGCAGAATATCACGTACAGTATGTTGTTTATCTAGCTTTTCCTGACTATTATCAAACTCTCTTTTTTAAACTTTGCGGAAATTTGGTAGTTTCATAGCCATTTAATTATTTTCTAGTATATAATAACTGTTTGATTGCTCAAAATTTTTCATTGTATTAATTAAAATATTTCATTATTGAAGGAATTTGAGCAAAGATCTCATCTAAATCCTCACGAAGCCCAAGTTGCTCTAAATCTTGCAAGATACTTGATACAGCAGGGATACTCCCCACAACAAATCACAATACTGACGACTTATTCAGGACAGCTTCGCCATATGATGCAGGTAAGTTTCTTTAGTCCGCTATATCGAATGTTTTTTTTTTGTATTTGGAGCTTTTGTGTGGAACGTTGTTCTGACCGTCTATTAAGGCGTAAGGCACACACAGACACACACACACGCACACACACACAAAAAAAATCATTTATTATGAAAATAAATTTTATGATCTACCAGAAGACACAAAATAAAGACAAAAACTGAAACATAACACGTCCAAAATATTCAAGATGTTTTAGATGGAAGTTTAAGATGGTTGTCTAAGATGGTTTATGAGGACAAGAAAGTTTAAGATGTATAGACTACGTTTTACAGATGAACAAGGATAAGTTGCCAGGAATTGTGCTTTTTGGCCAAACGGAAAGTAGAACGTTTTCAACTAAGGTGAACAGGGTAATCAGAAAAGATTTAAAGGAAATGAGAACTTCACAAGGGGGAGCGAAGGGAAACTCTGAACAGACAGGGTCGAGGAGGAGCGTGCAAAGCTACTTTGGCATCAGAAATCTTGGTGCTGTGATGACCATAAATAGAAAATGCCTTTGTCATGGATAATAGCTTTTTCAGGGAGGGGGAGGTAGTGATGGTGGGAGTCTCATCATGTATCTTTCGCATTAGAGAGTTTTTTGGCTCCTTGTCCAAATTACCGTTCATTGTAGAGTGTCTTTACTAAGATTTTGCCTTGTACGGGTCTTTCTGACTTAAATTAGAGAAGGAGGTAAGTAGACTACGGACATAAAGGTCACGGCTGTTTTTTTTTTTTAGCTTTAATCTCCTGCGTCATACACTGACTTACCTTTTTTGCCCGGAAAATGGAAAAGCTAGAGTTTTAGATGGAGTTTCAGAATTTTTTTTTAACCCCCTCCTTCCTTTCAACCCCTCCAAAAATGCGAATAAAAACTTCATACTGCTAGCTATTTCCAAAAATACATATAAAGTCCGTAAAACTAGATGGTGACAAAATAATAAAGATGATAAGCAAAGATGATAAAAATCTCTGCCTATGATAAACTGGGGCAAATGAAAATTTTGATAGACAGATGTATATTAAAATTTCCTATATTAAAACTCAGTCTTCCTTATGTTTATTTTATTTTCTGTTGTTGATCATAGCTTCTTTAATTTCGGTATCTGATAGTATAAACAAAATAGTGGAATAGAACTGGTTCGAAATTTACATTTTCTTCAAAACGCTCTGCCAAATGTTTGTAGCTTTAATACCTACTTAAATATATAGTACTAAAGCCTGCTTGCGCACAGAAGGGCATTAGAGGAAGACCCTGTTTCCTCAGTGCCGGCTAAGCGACTCGAGGTGGTACCACCCTAAGAGACGGAGGTTGTGCGGGTCCAAAAGTATCACTACGATTATCATTCAGCCTGGTCAAAAGACAGTCTGTCTACAGCTGGCCCTGTTTTTACCACAGGCCTGTTTTTTAAAGATCGTTCCAATTTTATCTCTTGTGTTGCTTGTTTAACTTAAAATTTTAGTTGTCTCATTTAGGGATCTTTCATCACCTGTCTTAATCCAGTCGAAACCTATTTGGAATGATCAACACTTATCGCTTGAGCAAGTCCTTCTTCAGTTAACTTTTGTTGACTTCATTCCGTAAAAAATACAGTTAATCAGGAATCATGAAGAGCCAATTGAAATGTTTTATTAACTACAGGCCTCAGCAGCCGGCCACATAAGTTATAAAACGGGCGACATTAACCATAACTTAAAAAAAACTCTGAAAGAGCCTCAATTTTCAGATTCTTTCAGCCTGAATTCTGAGTAATTCTGAATTCTACCATGAAAGTACGATCGTATTATACTAATCATACCGCAATGGAAGCAGCAATGAAAAATAGTGACTGCTGGAAATTATTGTTCCAGTGACTGCATTCCAGTGACTGTATTTCAGTGACTGCTGGAATACAGTTTAACGGGAACTGCCATGAAAAATGTGGTAAGATAAGATAAGAGATAAGATAAGATTTATTTCAGAAATGAAATTTTACTGTCCTTTAAAGGCCGAATTCGCATTCTGAGTCAAATAACAAATAACAATTCTGAGACAATATCATTAAGAGACAATAAAGCATTCTGACACATGACAAACACGAGACAACAAAGTATTCTGAGACAATAAAAAAAATAAAAATTCTGAGTCCGGTAAAAGATAAAAAGATAAAATTCTGATGTAAAAAATAAGTCGGAACATGAAGTTAAAATAAAAAGTTAGGAAACACTTGTTACACTGACAATACAAGAAATTAGTTATATACGAATTAAAAATTATTTATTATGTCAGTAAAAAAAGGGATAAAAAACTTTTTGTATCGCAACATAGTACAAGGAATGGGAGATAAGGTGGGGATAGGCTGGGAAACAGTTCGTGGAGGACGATTTCGTTCAGATGCATGGTATTCAGGGAAAATTTTCGTGTAACGAGGGTTCAGAAGTGCCGACTTACCAAAACGGAGGCACAAATTATTTCTTCTGCGCTCGAGGATCTCTAGTTTTGAAACGTTTAACAAATGCAAATATGGTACCTTGCCCTCTTTGAAAATGATTCTTAGAGCTCTCTTTTGGACGTTTTCAATCTGTTGTGTTGCTTCATTTGAGAGGCCAGGGTGCCACACAAGACAAGCATACTCTACTATGGAACGCACAAAAGAAATGTATACTTGTAATAAATGTGATTGGGGGTGACTAAATTTGTTTAAGGTTTTAAGGAGGGAAAACGAGGAGTTTACTTGTCGTAGGATATTATTTATGTGGGCGTCCCATTTCAAATTGGAAGAAATTTTAACACCAAGGAGCTTAAGAGATGTGACAGAGGTTTCAGGAGGAATAGGACTAAGAAAAAGCGGAAGGGATTTAAGGAAACTTACTGAGACTATTGCGGATTTAGAAGGGTTAACTCTCATGTTAAGGGAAGAGGCCTCACAAGCAATATCTTGGAGTATGCCCTCTGGGTTGTTAGAATGTTTTTATGACATATCTCTAGAACTGTCAAGTCGTCGAAAAATTTCCACCTATTATCATAAAGGGTTGAAAGGGTGTTAATCATAAGAGAAAAAAGGAGAGGGCCTAGAATAGTCCCCTGAGGAATGCCATTAAATATGGGAAGATGATCTGAGAAACAATTTAGATATTTAACTGCTTGAGATCTATTAGAGAGAAAAGAGGCAACGAGCTTAATCAGGAAAGTTTCAATGTGGAATTGATTTATAGTTTATCTATGAGTGAATTATGGTTAATCAAATCGAAAGCTTTTTGACGATCAAAAGAAATCAGATTAAGCCAAGTGTTAGGTATCTCAAGTAGTTTACCCGTGGTATCAACAAGATGGATCAGGCAATGAGAGGTGGAAGTGGATTTGAGATTATCAAACTCTGTAAGATCAATGAGGGGGGCGACTTTAACCTTAAGCCAGTGTGCGAGAAAACTTTCATAGAATTTGGAAAAATTGAGGTGAGGATAACGGGACGAATGTCTTCAAAGCCAGGCTTTCCATTTTTATTTTTGATTGTGGTAATAAAGCCTTGTTTCCAATATTGAGGGAACTCTTCTGATTTTATAATCTCATTAAACAGGGTGGATAGGGGCTTTGAAAGGTAATCACTGAACACTTTAATAAGAGGAACGGGAATGTCTGAAGGAAAAAATACTTGATCGTTTTAGTTTTTGAATTTTATTTTCACAACATCAAGTGGGGAAATATGGGGAAATGAAAAAGGAACACGAACATCTGGAAATACGTAAGATTGGTTGGAAACTCTGGGCAATGAAAACAGGAAACTTATTGAGGCCATTAGCTGTGGTCTTTGGAGGTTCGTTTATATTAAAATTTAGTTGTTCTTGACTCTTGCCGGTAGGTTTTATAATTTCAGAGTACCAATTCTTTGGTTTATCATGGCACAAGTTTTTAATTTTATTTTTATAGTAAGCTCCTGCAGCTTTTCTAATTTGATTTTAATTCCTTTCTTAATTTATTTGCTTCAGATAAATTACCCCTTTTAAATAAGTTTATTTTTGTGCGGATTAGCATTTTTATGTGATTATTTATATAAGGTTTATCACTGGAGTATTTTCTGATTTTTTTTTTTTGGAAGTATAATGAGTAGGAATTAATAAGCTTTTTTGAAAAATCAAAATTTTATCATCAAGGTTATTACAACTATAAATGTCTGATCAACTTTCACTGGTCAGCCATGAACCAAAAGAAAAAAAACCTGAGGAAAAAGGTCACCGAGGGGACAGCAAACTCCAATGGAGGTAGTAAAAAAATGTTCAATGGCTGAAGAGGAGGAAAAAGAAGACAATAGTGGTAACTGCCTCCTAATGGTGGCAGTGCTTGCGCGGGGCTGTAATGCTTACTCATGTTTGAACAAATAACACCCAGAGAGGTGTTGCCTTTTGTTGTGGATATTTTAACCAGTTGTTTAATATTAAGGGAGGTACAGATAGAGTCCATCCTCAGGTCATTCATATTGCCAAGTAAGAAAAATACCAGCGTTGGGATACTTTCATAACACAAATTCAGCATTTATCAGGAATTGTTGCAAAAATGTTTCGTTCCTGGTCAATATTTTGGTTAGGAGAATGATAAAAGACGGTAGTTACAATTAAATCGAAAGGTCGGGGAAGTACTTTTAGTCTAAGGCTCAGCCATAGGATTTCATCGTAATCTGACAAGTCGGGGGTGGGAATGAGTTTAGGTTGGAGGTTATCTTGGACAAAAAATAATATACCACCCCTTTTTCTCCCGCGAGGGTGATCGGGAGGGCGAAGTTTTATAAATTGAGCATAATTGCTGATTTTTAGGAAATCTGGGTTCTGGGATTGAACCTCTGTCGCAGCTATAACGTTGATTTTATGAATTTCAGAGATACCCTCGAGTTCAGTAATCTTGTCAAAATTCAGGCTCTCAGCATTGGTCAGTAAAAAAGTTGGAAATTTAAAACGATTTGAGTACTGGGATTTTTTTCAATTCGGGATGGAGTTATTTGGGGTTGAAGTTCATCTTACTGCTATTAAAACTGCCATAAAAGAGACGGTGACTGCTGGGATCTGCGGTTCAAGGGAATACCGTAAAACAAAACTGCCATGACAATACGGTCATGTTTTTTTGGTAAGCCACAACTGCCACCAGATATTGGCGCAAAAATGGTGTTATACACCACTTACTGGAGGGGAAGCCTCGCTGGCGCCAAATATCGTAATGAAATGCCCGTGGTTACCACTACTGTTCCGTAACTATAGAGTATGTTAATACCCTATTACGGTATTCCCTGCTCCAGGGTATGATAACTTGATCGAACGGTCTGACGGCCAAACTCTTGGCCAAGGGTGCCCCGACCTGGTTCACCACCAATATATCTAGTTATCTCCTTGGAGGTTAAACGGAACCCCCTGTCGATATGATAATGACGGTATGTCTCGCAACTCCTTTCCTACCCTGTCTGGGCTCATGGAAAAATTGTCTACACAGCTGTAGAAAATAGCTAACTTGTAATCTTCCAAAACAGTACACTATGAACAAAATCGAATCCCTAAACCGGGTCTCAAAGTCGACTAACTCCATACAGACTTCTATACAATAGCACTTTTAGTATGGGTGGGCCTTAGATTTGCTCCAATCAATCGGCTAAATCAACATTAGAATCCCTGGCTTCTTTTGCTTAATATGGTCTTTCAATGGCCCAGAACAAAAAGACAAAAATAGAACTTAGCTCGAAAGCTTGCTTATTGCAACACAACTATAGCATAGCAACGAGAGTTTAACTTATGGTTGAAAATTATCTTCAAGGAAAATGTAATTACAGATAAAAAAAAAAACGGGTTATTTATCTGAAAAGAAAAAGAACAAGGGGTGGAACCCCAACAGGTAGTATAATACTGGTCGGACTGCTATGGAAACTGCCTTGAAAATATCATGAAAGATTCAAACTACGGTTCAAAGGAAACTCCCATGGCAGATACGACCATGTTATGCTGATCACACTCCAATGGAAGCTGCAATAAATAAACGGTAACTGCCGGAAACTAAGGTTCAACAGAAAACTGTTTCAGAAGTATAGGGTTCAACGAAAATGGCCGTAGAAAAAGGCCGTATAATATCCCTAAACGCACAGTGTATACGAAGTAACATTTTGTTAAATTTGACTCCCAGCCATAAATCCTTTTTTTTATTCCTACCTTTCCTTCACAAAAAATATGCTAGCTTTTAATCTATTAAAGAGCTGCGCCATAGAAGGCATAACAGATGTTAAAAAAAAACGTCGAGATTTGAGATTAAGAAACTTTAAGTAGATTTTAAAAAAACATAAAAAAAATTTGTGATGCGCCAAACAGCTCTGAAAGAAGGTTTGTAGATATCTCGTTCAAATAAGGAGGATATTATTTTATTTTTAGCAAAGGTTGAATAAAACGTTTAAAAACAAAAAAAAATCGTAGTAAAAAGGCTATTGGTAAAGGAAAAGAGCTTATTTTTTCTTTTCTTTTTTTTGAGCAAAGGTTGAAAGGGGTGGGAGGACGTCATAAAGAAAAATTTAAAGGAAATGGGAACTTCGTGGGCGGGTGTAAAAAGGGAGGCTTTGAATAGATTGGGGTGGAGGAGGAGCGTGCGTAGCTGTGTTGGCCTCAGGTGGCTTGGTGCTGCGGTGAGTTCTTAGTAGTTAGTAGTAGTGGTAGTAGTTGAACGAAACGTCTAAAAACACCAAAAAAGTTAGTTAATAGACTACTGGTAAAAGGAACTTTTTTTTTTTTTTCTTTTTTTTCTTTTTTTTTCTATAGCAGAAGTTGAAAAAAACGTCTAGAAACACCAAAGAAGTTAGCAAATAGACTAATGGTAAAAGAAAGTCTTTGACTAATGGTAAAAGGAAGTGTTTGACTAATGGTAAGGTAAAAGGAAGTTTTTTTTTTTTTTTTTTAGCAAAAGTCTCTGTGTTTGTGTCGTCTCTGTGTGTGTGTCGTCTGTGTGTGT
>JAQQPU010015023.1:0-18750 GCA_029168905.1 Artemia sp. Kazakhstan ARC1039
CAATCGGACAACGTTAAAGGGGGGCTGTGATGGGAGGGTCGAAACTTCCGGCCCAGTTTACCCCATGAAGATAAAGTCGGAGGAGGATGAAATTTTGCACGTTTCTTAGTTCGAGCTTGGGCTATAAAATGCGATCAGCGCCGTCTCTCTGCGACCTCTAGGACCTGAAATCACTTAACATTGTGGTGGGTCGCCTCTTTATAGAGGCACAAGTGTGCCTCCTTGATAAGTACTCTTACCTCTGAAAGGTAAGCTAAAAAGCTAAACCAAAAAAGATAATCAGCAAAAGGTGAGGTACCAAATAATTTAAGAAGGTTTAGCCTTCTTTTGAAGGTTTGGTTTTTTTTTTGCAACAACAAATGGTTAATGTTTGAGTTTTGGTAATTTTGGTAATTTCGTAAAACTGGTAATTGGTAATTTATGTTCATGCTATTGCAAAACTGGTGAAAATATGATACTACCCCAATAGTTTCATAATTTCAAAACAACCATAAGGATAATTTTAGAAAATTGGGGTATTCAGATATGACTAGATCTAAGATGGGTCCAGGGGTAAAAATCCTTTTATGTTGACGTTTTTTATACTTCAACACTATTTCCTTGATTCCTGTTGAAATCACCAGTTCGACGTCGCATATTTTAACTATGGTTAAAGTAAACAACTTCAAAATTTTAAGTTAATAGAAATATTACATGTTTCGTAAATTGTATATTTATCTTAATTTGATATTGAAGCTTTTACACCTGATTTTGCTTTTCTCCTCTTTTTTTTTTTTTTAGCAAAATGTTTCCTTAGGAATAGAAAAAAAAATAGTTATATTAATTTTTTTTAAGGAAAAAAAATTGAAAATGAAGGCTTTAAGTATGAAATTGATAATTTCAGCTTTTTGTTTAGACTATATTTTGCGAAATGGAACTTACGCTTCTGATTTAATTTTTTTAAATCAAGTGTACAAATCAAAAGCTTTGTCATATACTTGTTTCAATGAAATCGAAAAAGTAAATATGGTACAAAAATTACAATTGCGAGAGAAGTTGTTCGAGTAATACCTTCCAGTAAATTAAAGAAAACAATTTTTTTAGACTGAAAACAAGGAGAAGGCTAGCATTAAAACTTAAAATGAACAGAAATTACCCCGTATATGAGCAGGGCTTGCCCTGGTCATATACGAAGGTCACGGAAGGTCACAAAAGGTCATGGAAGGGCTTCCCCTTCTGTGACCTCTTCTCTTTACACTAAGGTCTTAGAGTTCTTTCAAAATGCTTCTCATTCAAATTTAATGGCCTTTTGTATTTGAAGAGTTGTTCTAAAGGATTTGGAACAAAAATTAAACTTCAGCACAAACAGCTAGGGAAGAGGAAGGGGCAGTCTCCCCCTCATATACGGTATAATTTCTGTTCATCCTAAGTTTTAATGCTGCTCCTTACTTTTAGTTGAAAAAAAACAATTTTTTTGTGTTTGAATTCTGACCATATTTCAACTGATCCCAGGAAATTCCCCCTTAATTTAAAAAATTCCCCTGAAAAGTGTCCGTATATTTTCAATGACAAACACTAATTGTAAACAATGGGCAAACTGCATAACTTACAGGCTTTTCCCCAGGGGCTGTTGAGTTCATGTCATAGCTATTAGACCTTTCAACTATTCTGAATTAAATGGCTATATCTGAATTTTGATTACATATCTTTGGGAAAAAAAGGGTGTTAGTGGGAGGAAATTATATTTTTGGTCATTTTAAAAGGGCACTAAACTTTTAATTTCCGTCCGAGTGAGCCTCTCTCGACAATATAATTTTCATTAAGATTCCTTGATTTGTATTTTTTTTTTTGGGGGGGGGGGAGTGTTTTGCCCCTTTTTAAAATTCAGACAAATTTTTGATGATTTTGATGAAGATTTTGATTTTGATGATTTTGATGAATTTGATGATGATTTAGATTTTGATGAAGTAACACTAAATTAATGAATTTCACATATTTGAAATTAGCCCAAAAAGCCAATTTGATGAACTAATTGTTATCAAATTACCTTTTTTAGAATTTCAGTTGCTCCTGGGCCGATTCACCCCTTACTTACATTTCGTTATCATGAACTGTTTGATAAACCACAGAAATCAAAACTCTTATGATTAACTTGTTTAAAAAAAAAGCAAATATGGCAATCGATTACAATATCGAGATTAGTTGTTCGAGTAATTCGAGTAACTTCGAGTAATTCGAGTAAAATTTGGTTTGTGTCTTAAATGAAGAGTTTACTACTGAACTTGATTCGAAATCAAAATTTAAATGTCTGACTCTATCACTTCTACTCTTTCGTTTTTAAAAAAGAAAATTCTTCAAATTTGAAAGTCTTATCAAAAATCCAGTTTCAAGAAAGAGAAAGCTAAATATAGCAATTAATGTTTCAAGTATGAAATTATCAATTTGAGTAACACCTCCGTTTAACTTGCGTTGTGCCAAGCAGGTTTGAACCTGACAATGCCACAAGGCTATCATATAACATATTTCTAAATAGTGCAGCCGATACCTTATCCGGATTCTCTATACCTTTGGGTTTAGAAGACAGCAGGGAGTTTTCACTTATTCGAAAAATGTATAGTTTGATTTGAAAACAAAGACCTATAAGTTTTTCGAGCTTGTTATGTTCGCTTATGAAAATGTGGGATTTAATGAGCCAAAGTTATAGATGTTCTTCAAGTTTAAAGATTGTGCCCTGTAATCTAGTCGATTTGTTGAGATTATTAATCTTAACTTGTGCTGAAATAAAAGATTCTGTCTCGCAAAGCTAGTTAAAAGATAGGTTACTTGGAGAAGTTTCAGAGGCCATAAAGTTAAGACTTAATTTAATTGGCATGGCATTTTTTTATGTGAATTTATAGGTCTAAATTTTATTAATGAGTTTTATTGATTAAAACTTAGTTTATTAAAATAACTAATTTTTCCATTCAATTTTTTTGCTTTCATAATGTATTTTTATTTCATTAATTATTATCATTATTTTTTGGGAGTTGAAATCACTCTAAGCGTCGAAGCATAATACGTGGGAAACGGGATAATTGGCCTTAATACTGCAATTAATTATTTTAATTGAATTACATTCAAATATTTAGCACCGACAGTCAGAAATGTAATATACAGATATTTTACAACTCAAAGACTTTTGCTCTGTGACTCAGCGAATATATTAAGATTGTTTTTTACTTGAATCAACAAAAAAAATACATGGTGTGGAAAAATGACCATCATTTGTGCTTATTCAGCGAACGCACGAAGGAATTTTACAGATATGTTATCACTTGAAGGCTTGTGGTGTATGATCGACTTTAACGACTCATTGAGTGCATTTTGAGTCTCTGCATAATGGTTTATGGTGTAGAATTATTTTTGACGACTCACTGAATGCGTTTTGGATCTCTATGTAATGGTTTATGGTGTAGGATTATCCTCAACGTCACTGAATTTATTTTGAATCTCTCTGCAATGTTTTATGGCTTATGATTGACTTTAATGACTCACTGAATGCGTTTTGGGTCTCTATGTAATGGTTTATGATTGACTTTAACGGCTCAGTGAATGCATTTTAAGTCTCTATATAATGGTTTATGGTGTATGATTGACTTTAACAACTCATTGAATGCATTTTGAGTCTCTATGTACTGGCTTATGGTTTATGGTGTAGGATTGACTTTAAGACTCACTGAATTTATTTTGAGTGTCTCTATAATATTTTATGGCGTAGGATTGACTTTAATGGCTCACTTAATCCGTTTTGGGTCTCTATGTAATGGTTTATGATTGACTTTAACGACTCAGTGAATGCATTTTGAGTCTCTATATAATGGTTTATGGTGTATGATTGACTTTAACAACTCACTGAATGCATTTTGAGTCTCTATGTACTTGCTTATGGTTTATGGTGTAGGATTGACTTTAAGACTCACTGAACGTATTTTGAATGTCTTTATAATGTTTTATGGCGTAGGATTGACTTTATTGGCTCAGTGAATCCGTTTTTATGCAATGGGAACTCTCGCTATATTTTCACCATATTAAGCCCTGAAGGACCCCCAGTGAGCCTTGAAGTAAAACTGACATTCTTTTAATTATTTGCCTTAAAATATAAAGTTGTGTCACACCTATTGTGCGATTCCTGATGAGTGTGATGGAATGAAGTACCTAATCAAAACTAATCCACTAGTAGCGCTAGAGTCATCTTGGGCGAATGCTATACAGTGATGTCACATGGGGTTAAATTACACCATTTGAGCACTCTTTAAGCAGCTGCACATTGAATTCTTCAAAGTATCCTAGAAAAATTGATTCCATGGACATTGGAACATTTCTGATTTCAAGTTATTGCTCCTAAGTGTAAAATTGTCTGAGACGTATTTTATTTATTTATTCATCAATTTATATATCACAAAAATAAAAGGTAATAACAGCACTATTAAAATAGTAGAAAAATCGTATACGTAGTTCAGTTGTTTCTCAAGACGAGAAAGATCAGCCACCACAAACATTAGGTTTTCACACAGGTATCTTTGGTAAATACGACAATAAAATGAGCAAAAATTTTCCGAATAATTACGAGAAATAAATGAATAAATATACTGTACAGCTTAGGAAAAAATAACTCGGCCAAACTGTTTTAAGGGATTTTTTCCGGTTCCAAATTTAATATAATGCCTTGCCAAGTGTACATAATGAAACTCAATCTATTTGTTTAGCCGGCTTTCCCAATAGGCCTGAGATACTCAATGGGGGTCATAATATAAAGCCGTGGAAGGTGTTTTCAAGCTGGAACCTCCATTTTTTATCCTCTTAAGGGAACTTACTTCTGGTCAACACCGAAAAAGTTTTATTCTGGGGTCATGAAACTTTCAGGAATCGATATACACCCCCAAGGAGTCTTTGTGCACTTACTGCAACCCATCCCTTCCCTGCTAATGAGGCTTGAAAATTATATGAAAATAGGTCTTAAGTCTGGAAATTATTTAATCAAGACTTAGAACTCGGGCTCTGTCTTGAAAACTACGTTGCCAATTACTGCTTGAAAACCAGTATCTGATCAACAGTTTCCTACAAAAACAGATCGTGAACAAAAAAGATCACGAGAAAACACCTTAAGTTACCAAAACAGTGTTTCTTTGACATTTATGCTCAACAGACTTAAATGTGTCTAAAATAAGTCATCAGCTGATAATCTTAGAAGAACATTCCCTTTCTAAACTAGCTACAGCAAAAACAAAGTTCTGAATTTATATTATTGTCGATGTTGCTGTGAAAGCATTTTGAAACTGACTTTTTGAACAGGTTAAAAGAATTTCCAAACCTCGTCTTTATTCTTCTTCTTTATGAAAAAAACTAGCTCTGGGGTCTCTTTAAGAGTTCCCTTTTGGCTTCAGACATCTCTTTTTTCCCTTTTTTAAATTTTGTTTCCACCAACAAATACTCGATGACCTGAAAATGCAATATTTGTCCACTAGTAAGTCTTGAGGAAATATATAAATATAACTCCAAGGGGGTGTTTCCCGTCTACCTGCAATTTACCCCGAGGGTATAAAAAATGAAAATTACGGGTGAGTTACGAGTGCAACCGTTCCAGACCCACAGAGCCAATTCAATACTATTCCATATTTCCTGATCTTTTTTTCGTTTTTTTCTTTATCTTTTGCTTTTTTGTATTTCTTCTTTAGATTTGTTAATCCTGCCAATTATTTTCAACATGCATGGCTTTCAAAAAGCTGCATGAAAACTTTTTCCACCGTTTTTATGAAAAAAGACAAAAAATTCCGTCGTTATAGATTATTTGTCGAATAACCAATGACAGGTGGATTCCATAGGGGGGAGGGGGGTAAAAAAATTTAAAAAATACATCAATTTTTTTATATTCATTTGTGTTGTGTTTTTACGAGTCAGACAAACATTTCAGGGGGGGTCAAACCCTCTACCTCCCCCCCACCTGGATACGGCCTTGATAATATATGACTAGAAAAAGCATTTAGTGAAGTTATACTTGATAAAAACGAAGTTTTGTGATTTTTGTAGTTAGTTTAGAAGGAGAATGCTTCACTGAGATTACCCATCAATTCATTCAGAATTCAACAATGTTCCTTATTTGCTCATGTGCTGGTAAAGCTTTGACTATCATTCACAACTACAATTTCTGAAACAAACTATTAAGTTGTTTTAAGCTCTTTAGCTATTGTATCCATATGCTCTTTCGCTCGTAGTCGTAGAGCATTCAGACTAGAGTTTTGTATTTCTTCATTAAACACCGCTTCTTTTACTTCTGCAATAGACGTTGAAGGTAGTGATCCAGGGTTGCCAATATTGTGCCCAAATTGACCAAAACTTGATCCCATAAGACTTGATAGCCCGTTAAATCCTTGAGGAAGGCCTAAAGATGGCCCTGATGCAATGTAACTTGGGTAGCCAGCTTGTGGGTGTGCCAGAAAGCCAGGAAGGGAGGAAGCAAGGAGAGGAGGAGATAACCAAGATTCTAGACCTATGGGGATGCCGTTTGGTAGAGTTCTTGCGTTGAGTACGCTCGACATTCCAGTTAGATCGTGTTGAAGCTTTCTTAGTTGGTGTGATGCTTCCATCTTCTCTTGGCGTCTCCATTTTGCTCGTCTGTTCTGAAACCAAACCTAGAAAAGAAAGAATAAAATGTAAACACTTTTTTTTTCTTTTTTTTTATGTGCGAGATCGTGCATCAACAGTTAATAATTTGAAATCGCTCTTCTTTGGAATTTTGAAGCCAAAACGAGCTCTTTCGTATTTACCACGTTTTACAATTTTTGTCGTAATAATAAACGTATAAATACGTATAGTATTTATGCAACGTATATTATTTACATAAAAAATTATATAAAAAACATATTAAAAAACATATATAAAACATAACACAAATAAAATCATATAACGTATATAAAAACATATATAAAAACGCATAATATTTTCTACAACCTAAAGTTTTATGAGATATATCAAATACATATTTTGTATTTATCAGCCTTAGCTCGAGGTTGTATATTAGCAATGTATTTTACCAAATCCTTCATTGAGATTCTAAAGCCAAAAAAATGTACTTTTGTGTTGAAAACATTTTGCAATTTCTGTTGCAAAAATAAACGATGTTGACAGTTTTTTTGTTTGCAGGGATTTTTTTACACTTTTTTAGCCTTAAGATTTTTACAACAATCTACTTTACAACTTCGAGCTTATCATAAGATCGCATCTGATTAACATCTTATCATAAGGTGATATGAAGATGAAATCATCATCTTATACGATGATGTCATCAGTGATTTTTTAACCTTAATCTCATTATTTTATCAATATCGGATTCTGCTTGATGTGTACCTTAGCTGTATTTCCTTTTCATTTTAATTTAAGTTGGTTTGCAATCCCAATTTCATGGACCGTAGCCCCGTTATATTTAAAAAAGTTTCTGAAAAAAAAAACTTGGGCTAGGGCTTCAAGTTTGTTCATTTATAGATAAAATAGCTTTTTTAAAAACTTTTGCACGATTCTTCCTCCCCCTCGCCCAAGATGGGGCTTCTACGTCTTTGATTAAATACCCGGTTAACAAACTTATATTTATTTATTTCTTATTTCTTTTTTTTAGATTTTTGTTTCACTTCTTTATTACACCAGCAAGAGACGGGACGATATCAGGGCGAAAAGACAGGATAGAAAATTTATGAGGTTAGTAGTACCATGAAAAGGTACTAACACAGGGAGAGGGGGCAAGTTTGCAAATGTCTCTGTAGTTATTCTAGTTGATTTCATTATCTTGGTATATAATATCAGATGTTTATTAACCCTATTTTGATAAAACACAAAAGCGATTACTGCCAGGGAAAATTACCCTGAGCTGCTGGTTCATAGAAGGCTACAGGGTTACAGGGTATGAAGGGCTAAAGGGTATTAAGGGCACTTTTTTGATTTGAGAATAATATGCAGAGAAATGAATTATGTTAAGCTTTATTGATGTTTGATTTGTTTTTTTTTACTGTTTTTTTTCTTCTTTTTTTATCTCAATAAGTAATTGGCTATTGTTCTCTGAGTTTGTGATCCGTATACTCCCCTAATTTCAGGCCAAGGAGTCTTGGGGGGGCGGGGGGGGCTAGCACAGTGTATTATTGTTTGTGTATTGATAATGAATAATCTATTGAGTTTGTATCCTATTTCTGCTTGTGGGAAAATTTATATCAGAAATTTCATTCTTTAAAAATAAAACGAGTTGAAAAGGATATAGAGGGAAGGACACAAAGAGATTTGTCCCAGAGCTCTATATTGGCTCTCGGTGACTCTGCTGAAATCAGTACCTATATGATTTTTAGTGTGGTAGGTGTCAAAAAGAACCCAGCTCCTGATTATCCTCAGTCCGCAACGAGGACGGTTGAGCGGAAATCTCGACGGAAATATTTGCTTTCTTCTCTCTTTTTTTCACCGTTTGTGATTTACTTCGTTTTATCTTTGTTTTCCTTTTTTATCTTTGGGACGGGGGTCAGTGGCGTGACTGTAAGTTTAGCCAGAGACGACCCAGCTTTAAATGGGTACCTGGAGAAATCTGGGGAAGGTAAACAGGAAGGTTGTGTGAAAGCACAGGATGGTTGGCCCCCAACCCCCATTGCACTTCCTGGCTGAAAGGCCAAGAAACGGAGATCAGCACCGCCGGTAGGGACTGTAAAGTCCAAGGCTGTATTTTTCTTTTCTTTTTTCTGCTTCTTCTTGTTTCTGAAAGTTGCAGCCGCATTTGCAAACTTTCAGTTTTATTCCTATCTATATATATTACGCAAATCAACAGGAATATTAGAGAGCATAGAATTTCGTTCTTTAGATGTTCCTTTAAATCACAGTTTTATACGAATTCACCATAAGAGAAACTTCAAACTTATCAACACCAAATCTTTATTGAATTTGGGATAGCCAATCACCAAGCTTGTTATTCCCCCTCTTCTTAGTTAAATGGAAACATAAACCTTTTGGAAACTGCATCAAGCTAATAGGGACCGATTGTGAATTGTTGCAAAAGAAATACTATTGATACGTTAATGGATGGTAAGTGGGCTGATACAATCTGAGCGCGAGGGTTGAAAATCTATGCACCTTTGACGGTTTGATGTACCGACATTAAGCGACAATTATGTTGTATCAGCTTGACTTTTGAGAAGCTCAAGGAATTAATAAGCTTAAAATCAAATACTAAACAATCCTTTTGGAAGGCCAATTGGTCAAGTCCAAGCAATAAACAACATGCAAGATTAAAATGAAGATTCACAGCTAAATTATTTTTCAAGCGCGAGAGGGGGTTACGAAATTTGCCCGTTTTGTTTTTTCAGTCAAATGAAGGGAAAAGATGAAAATCTTACCCTGTTTGCCACCCCCTCCACTTGGATGGCCAAGCATAAATCAGAAAAATGTCCATTATTTATTTTTAAAGAACACGTGTCTTAACTTGCTGGTGAATTTTTCGTTATTCATATAATTGACTTACGAATAAAATAAATACCCCTGGATGCCTTTTTTTTATGCTCTTTCAAAATATAAAAATCATTTTGTCGGAAATGAATTTTACCCCCATCCTTGTATATACCACTTCAGCGTATATATTTGCACATTAGGGGGATGGAGGTAAATTTTATTTCTGATGTAAATGAGAGGTAAGTTTAAACTCCCCCCACCCCTCCCTAATATGCAAATATATACCCTGAATTGGTATATATAGGGGTGGGGGGGGGGGTAAATTCATTTCTGACAAAAATGATTTATAAATAAGGCATCGAGTGGTATGTTTAATTTATTCTTTAGTCAATATTATGAATAACGAAAAAATTACCAATTTGCTTATGAGTTTTCATCTGAGGGTATATGTTCTAACAGACTATATATAACTACGGACTTTCCCCACTTGGCTAACTGCCTAAAAAAACTTTTTTTATGTTTATTCCAAATAAGTAAGTCAAAGTAGTTTAATGAAGGCCATAGAAAATTAGTAGCTTAGTAAATGTTTGCCTAATTGATCATTAGCTAAAAAGAGTCCAAAAGCAGTAGCACCTCCTCTAAAGACGGTGTTTAGGATTGAACCTCTCGCCAATTCTTAGCCAGTTCAAAAAATAAGTTTTGCTATGCTTTTTTGGGCCTTTCTTGCTTTTTACTCACAGTTCATCACCATGAACGATTGTATTATAACTGTGAAAAACAAGGCTTTTCTATTCCATAATCAATTCATTAGAATTACGAAATTGAGTTAAGTACAAGAGCTATGAAACATGCCCATCGAAAATCATTAGCTTAAGAAAAGATTTCCTATCGTTTTGCCTCCTTATAATGCTCCTCATCTAATTTTTATTGATTCAAATGCAGAACAGAAGTAGAGAAGAAGCGTTGTTTTTAATATAAAGGTGCAAGTAATTCCAAAAAGAAATTATTAAATTAATTATAATTTTCATTTAAAAGTCCCAAATACAAAATAATATAAAATCATGGACATCCATTAGTTCGCAAGAGGCGTCAACCATGCTCACCTTGAAATCTGATAAATAAACTAGGACGTTAAAACTGCACACAAAATGCCTATAATTGTTCATTTTTGGTTACTATGGGACGGAGTTAGCTGCTTTGTAAGTTGCAGCTATGATGCAAAGGCGCCTCTAAGCGTTTTTCGGGGTTGTCTGTTGACAAATAGCGAGTGTTTTAAGAATTCATTCATAGTACAAATATCCGTGGTACCGTTGTGGAAATTACTCACATCGAACTGGAACAAGTTTTCGGAAGCATGTTGAGATGTGTTAATTTGCGTATCGAGGTTCATGATGAACAAGTTCAACACCTCTTAACTATTTAACGTGCAAGATATTGTTATTCAATATTCTGCATTTTTTACTTTGAACCCAAAATTATACGGGTAGATGGGTAGATATTTGTTCAAATAGAATCTACGATCAATAATGAGCAATAAACAATTAGAGCACATAGGCCTACATGATCAACCCTCGCAAGGCTGTTTGACCGGGACTGCATTGAGAAAGAAAAACAAACAACAAACAAACCAGACAAATACACACCCACACTAACTGAAGAATGACACCCAGCCACGCTAAAACTGACTACCTACCGAAAACCAAGCCGGAGCAAAGTATACCGTACACACACAATAAAACACACAATTCCAACTTGGCTCAGTGGTATCAACCGTACGGGGCATTAAAAAGGCATGTCTTAATGATAAAAATCAAAAAGATGCAAATTCTACCTTGCTTTTACCTAAGTATTTGTACTTTTATGTTGTACTCATTTTTTTTTTTTTTTTTTTTTAATAAGTCTGTAGAACAGGGTGACACGGGGCCGCCTTGTGCCTTTTGTTCTGCTGATGTTTTGGTTTTTTACTCCTGATTCATGAACAAGAAAATAAGAAAATTCACTGAATTATGAGGTCCTGTTCAGGCCAGGATTTACCAATAGACCCACTAGGCCCGGGTCTAGGGGGGCACAATACTAGGGGGTACAAAAAATTATCACTGAGTAATTTTTTTCTTAAGATAAAATGGACTGATGTGATTTATAGTCAAAGTGCCCTCCGCCGCAGCGCTGCCTGTTCGTAGAAAAGTGATTTTAAAACAAAACAGGAATTCCGTGGCCACTTACAAACTGTCAGATGTCTCCCAAGAATGGCAGCTGAGAGTTCGGTATCACCTCTCCCTTTCATTACTTTTGCCCCGTTAGTTGCGCTCTGTTCAGTGCTTCCACTGTCCCCGAGTTTTCTGGGATTTCCCCGAAAATCTTACAAAAACAGAGCGGCAAAGACTCCTGGGACTAGAATCGTCAAAGCCTTAAATTCGATCCTGTTCGGTCAAAATAATCCAGTTGGGTCAAATGAAAACAAACATTTATTAACCTTTCATTAAAGCCTAAGAATTTTAGTTAAAGCCTATATGAATTTGATAATTTCAACAAATTCATTTCAAATTCAATTTCAGTCTTCTTTTTATTTGACATCAAATTTTTTCACCACTGCTTGACGATGGAATACTATTTAGAAAAGTCTATGATTTTCGGATAGGAATTTAATGCAAAACCAAATGGGATAATTGAATAAAAGGGAATGAAAGGGGTTAAAAGTGGGCTCTCGATTCCGAAAAATTGAGTTTTGAGTTCATCACTATGAAAAGCTTGTTATGTTCGTATTGTCTTATTCAGCCATCTGTCTTTTTAAATCAGTTATTTAATCGAGCAGATGTGTACAACGTATCAAAAATAATACTGAGAAATACGTTCTTTCTTTAAAACGATCAACTTGAGTTTCATGCTACCCTACTCAACATTTAAAGAAGTACTTTATCAAACCCCAACTTTCGATTAAGGCCAGTTTTGGCAATCCAAAAATTCAGTTGCAAATTCCTCTTAATTAGAGTAGGCTCTTATTTTGTACTGTTCATTTAAGACAATAAATAAAAGTTCAAATGGGGATAAAATCCTTTTAGTAGACAGTGATGATGATAACAGTGGTAGAAATTCACAAAAATACCAGATATTTCGGTCATATTTGCAGTGACCGTCATCAGTAGTAAAACTGAAAACTGAGAATTCGAGAAATTTTTTTAGATAATTTTTAGGTAGTACATTAGTTTAAAAAAAAGCCAAAAAAATGTACAAGAATCTCGCAGGCTCTGACGATATACTGCTACACGGCACAAAGCTGTTTTGGAAAAATAGTAATTTTTTTCTAAAAAAAGGAAAATAACAAGGGACAGCTTCTAAAGTTGTGAGTTTCTATGCATAATCATGTTTGTACTGAAGAAAAGCAGAGCGTCCTTGGATGGAACAGGAGAAGGTCACAAGAACACATTTCACGGCAATATCAACTCCTCGGGATGGAGTAAAAAGAAAGCTCTGAACAGTGGAGGTGAAGGAGAAGCGTACGCAGCTGTGATGGTCTATGTTCACTTGAAAATATGATGAATTATCAGCATTAGCAGTTGTATATAATTTATTTAAGTAACATATCTTAACTATCATATATCAAAGTCAAGATTTTAGACAAACCTATAAATAAAACTGAAAATGTCATGGCCGGATCGAAAATTGCTGAAAACTGAGCTCATGCTCGATACCTTCAGATCAATGCATTTGATAAAAGCAACTACGACATAAAAATTACGCCGAACAGTGGCANATACCTTCAGATCAATGCATTTGATAAAAGCAACTACGACATAAAAATTACGCCGAACAGTGGCATCAATTGGGAGGGGGAAACAGACATGTCCCCTTTCCAATTGTGCCCTCCCCCTGAGATTTCAAAAACTAAGTTTGGTACTTGTTAAGAATTCAGAAACTCACAAGAAGTGAAGTTTCGTTAATGCTAATGAAATAAATCAAAATAGGATGAAAATATAATAGTTAAGAAACAAATTTGGGCTATATATTTGCAAATTAGGTGGGGTGGGGGTAAAACACAGCATATATTAAATACGTAACCTAACCTAACCTAGGTACCTTTTTTTGCCCCTTCAACCCCCAAAAACTAAACTTTAAATCTTTGTCAAGGAGTGAGTAATATCTCACATCTAGCGGAAACCTGTTTTTCATTAAGCATCTCGGTCTTTCCCGATGCACTTTCCCGTGTGTTTCTGGATTCTTAACAAGTACCCTAAGTTTTAATTTTTTTTTTTAAATTGAATAATGCCTTTTTTTGTATTTTTATTGAAAAATGAAAAGACTAAATTTACCCCCCCCCCCTAGGTCTTGAAAGTTACAGTTGCCCCAATCCTCCCCTATAGTTTGTGAATTTATACCACTGGCATTGAAAGGGACTACCATTGGAACTTTCCAAATCTGTGTCCCAGAGCAGATAAGCATGTTATTACCGACTATTGAGCGGATTGCAAGGTTGCAATAAGTATATTAGCTTCTAACCAACAGCATTGCCCTTCACTATGACAAAGCCATGAAGCAAATTCTATCAACAGAGAGGTTTCCCGAAAAAAAATTGGCCTTTTTTTTCTGACACCATTTTTAAGTAGCTTTCAATGACAATGCTAACAGAAGTTACCATAATGCCTATTTGGACTTTGAAGTGCAAATACCATTTTCTGGAAGAAATATCTATGTGTATAGGCCATATATTATTTTTACAAATAAAATATAGGTTATTATATCCAGAAAATGGTTTCCGTTTAAAATGTGTTTATAATGTATTTACTGTCAAAATTGACACGATTTGGACAATTTCAGTAACCTCAATTTTGGCACGTTTACGTAAAGTTTGTAGCTTTATTGGCATCACATTAATGGCAAGTTTACGGTAAGATTATGATAATTACACAAAAGTTTTGACTTTTCCAAACTTTTCCATGCGCTTTATCAGGGTTCTGGGAAACAAGACTCCCAATACCTTTCTAAAATAATTTCTTCATACAGACAAATTTGATTTGTGCTTTCTAGTCCGTGATTTATCAAAAGGAGAGGGGAAGATTTCTTTTCACATTCGTGTTAGCATGTTTGTAGAGGATTAGTCGCTTAATGACTAGCTATATTGGTCATCGCTACGGATTTATCCTGTGATAGTATATTTTTTATTGGTTCGTATCCTCTGTAAATCCCCAAATTCTGCGTCAGTTGTTTTTGTTCCCGTGTTGCTATCTTCATAATCGTTAGCGTGATATTTTCAAATTGAAATGTTTTATTACATGATTTAGGATACTTTAAGAAATTTGATGCTCCTATGAAACAATAAATTCGACTTAAATTTGATATTTGTTCTAGTCTTGAAGCCTAATCTAGATCCCTGCGACTGCTAAACATGCACCGACTGAGCTGATGAGACTTCATATAGGTGATCAGGCTCGAAAGGAGGCCTCGGGATCTCTGAGTAGGGGGAAGAAGTTTATTTAAAGTTGGGGTTGAAAGGGAAAGAAATAAAATGGATTTTGAATTTAAGGGAAGGGTCAGTTGATATTAGGGAAAGGGAGAGAAACTTTAGGGGTCATAGTGTTAACGCAGTCCCTTGTCCGATGTGTGGGGAAGATGATGAGGATATTTTTCATTTTTTGGGGAATTGTAAAGAATTGGTGGATCTGATAAATGATTGTTTTTCGTCAGTGTTGACAGATAGAAGGTGGGTGGAAGGGATTGTAGGATCACGACCGTAGGATCATCGTTAAAATGACATTAAGGAATTTGGCTAAGTATGTTGATGAAGGGCTGATATCAGATCGTGAAAGATGTATTTCTTTATAAATATTTTCGTGAAGATTCATATTTAAGTACGTTTTTTCTTTTTAATTTGTTTGTGTTTTTTTGTTGGTTTTGTTATGTTTATGTTCTGTTTTTTTTTTCTTATGGCCCGATGGCTTTTTTTTGGAAATACATGCACACATACATACATACATATATATAGTCACGTCGAAAAACAAATTCTATGACAAAAAAATTGGTGGTGTTTTTCGCAAGATAATAATAAATCTCATAATGCGGCAATGCTGTTCAAGGAGTTTTGTTCGGGGAGGGAGGTATAAAAAACTTAAAAAAAAACACATCAAAAAATTTGCGTATATGCATACTTGTTGTATTTTTACGAGCCAGACAGAACTCTGAAGGAGGGGGAGGTTAAATTCGGTATCCCCTCCCTGAATATGACCCTGTAGTGAGGTTAAACTCAATCCAAAGGCTCTTGCCGCCACGTTCGATTAAGGTAAAGGTAAAACAAAGTGATTCGATAAGAGTAAAAGTAAAATAAATGTAAAAGGGCAAAATAGGAAAAAGTTAAGAAGTTATAAAGGTAGAAAAGAGTAAAAGCTAAACTTCAATAAAGGTAAAATAGAAGTTAACGACAAAAAAATAAGCAACCAGCAAAAATATACTAAATGATAGTCCATATTTGGATATATTCGTAGTTGACTTAAATAGATACTAAGTTTGTCCATCACTTTTGAACTTGATTATAAAAAAAACACTTTTTTACAGAAATTGAGGACCGAACAGAAACTCAGAACGAACAGAAATTATTTAGTATATCAGGGGTGTTGCCCCTTTGTCAATACCTCGCTTTTTACGCTAAAGTTCGAATTTTGTCCCAATTTTTTAAGAATGACTCTTGAATCACAAAGACCGTTTAATTAGAATACATAGCTCTTTTAAAAGTACTAAAACAAACTTTAGCCTAAATATTGAGGTATTGATGAGGGGGCGGCCCCCTCATATGCGTAATAATTTCTGTTCGTTTTAAATTTTAATGCTGATCCTTGTTGATGTATTTTTTTGTTAATTTCTGATCGTTTTTTATATCCCCTGAAAATTTCTACATACTTCCCAAAAATCAATATGGTGCTATATATAAACAATGGGCAAAGTTCATAACTTGCGGCCCTTTCCCTGGGACTGTCGGGGGTTAAGTCATCCTCAAAGAAATAATTATTAGATTTTTCGACTATTCTGAACAAAATAGCTATCTCAAAATTTTGATCAGGTGACTTTGGGGAAAATGAGCGTGGGAGGGGGGCTAGCTGCTCTCCAAAATTTTTGATTACTTAAAAGGCACTAGAACTTTGTATTTCCTTTCAAATGAGCCCTCTCCTGATCGTCTACGACCACTGCTTCGAAATGATCCCCCCTGGGGAAAAAACAAATAAAGACGCATTCATGATCTTTCTGCTAAAAAAAAAAAAAATGCAAAATTCCACATTTTTGTGCATAGGAGCTAGAAACCTCTACAGTAGAGTTTTTTGGTATGCAGAATCTGAAGGAGTGGTTTTCGTTAAGATAAATTGATGTTTTAGAGGTGTCCCCCCCCTTTTCAAAAATTGGACAAATTTTATCAGGCTCGTAACTTTGGATGAGTACCATTAAATTTGATGAGTTTTACATATTTTAAATAAGCATCAGAATTCGATCCTTTTTATGCATATATTGTTATCAAAACTCTGTTTCACAGAATTTCGGTTACTATTGAGCCGCATCGTTCCTTACTTGCAGTTTGTCACCACGAACTGTTTGAAAGAAACACGAAAAAACTGACTTCTCTAATCAATTTAGTATGAATATTTGATCAAAAAGAGGCATTGCCTGAGCCAAAATTATTGACTGTTGGTAATTTGCGTCGTTTGGAAGTAGAGATATTTCCTTTTCTTATCATTTTGTAGAAATGCAAGAGTGAAACCATTTGTAGAGTATTTTCTTAGGGAATTACAGATTTCTAAGGGGTAAACACTCATAACGTCTGGTTTAAGAATTTTTGGACGTCCGAAAGAACTCAAGAACTGCTCTTTGATAAGAGTGCTTGAACATGTTTAAAAGAATAAAAAAATATTTATGACCAACCTGAACTCTCACTTCTGGCAATTGAACTTTCATCGCCAACTCCTCTCTACTATAAACGTCAGGATAATGAGATTTTTCGAAAGCTCTTTCGAGTTCATGAAGCTGATATGTTGTGAATGTTGTGCGATTCCTTCGATGTTTCTTCACTTGCTTAGAATCATTGGGGCTATTGTCTCCTAAAGATTCGCAATCTGATAACGAACAGTCAGGTTGGGTTAAATCAGGAGAATGTACTGATCTATGTGGAGAAACTAAAGAGGAATACAGATAGTTAATTTAAGCAATTTAATCAACACACATGTAATAAAAAGTACGAGATTCATGTATATTCTGGGTAACAATTAAATGCTGAATATTGTGAAAAATTGGTTCAAATGTTGCAAAATAAAAATATAATTCAAAATAAAGCGTAAAGGAGCCAAAATTTCGGATTCTTCTCACATAAAACACATCTTCTACCGAGAAAAAGTGAATAAGATGTTTAGATCTTGTAAACAATCATACAAATTCTGTAATGCATAAATTGGCAAATAAATTGTGAAAAATAAGCGTATTCTTTCTTTTCAATGTTTCATTAATTATCGTCTTGCCACGTTTTTCTTTAAATAATTCTTTTTTAAATTATTAAAAACTCCTCCATCCACTTGGCTAATGCTGAGAGCGAATCAAAATTCTTCGTATGTGTCAAATTTTTACCCTTTTTTTTGCGATTTTGTATTTTAAAATCAGGTGACAACTGGAAAACCTTGCTATTCACATTTTGTAGAGTCAACTAAAGGACCCCTTCTAAGCCCGTTCATAGTCACCAAGGATAACCGCCTATATTTCCTAACAGTATTTTCTCTTATGCATAGCTAATTTGCGGTGGTATACGTATAACGGAATGTTAGATATTTGCTTATCATGAATAATTTTTACCGTTTTATTGTCGGTTTTTGTGTTTTATTACATATTTGAACTTCTTAAATACACTTTTAAAGCCTGGGTGAGATATATCATTAAATCAGAGAGGAAAATTCATTAAATAGTCTTTAACTCCGGCAACTATTACGGAAGGAGGTCTAATTAGGCATGTCAGGAGGAGAATATTTGAGGAAGGGGGTAAGGTTATTAAAAATGCAGTAGGCAGGTGAGTTCGGCAAAAATGTGGTCGTAGGTCAGTACAGTTATTTATTATTTCTAAGTCTTTACAAACGTGTAATATTTCTACCGCTACCGCACATACATACGGTAATTAACAGTAAAAAATAACTATCCTTTTCAATTGAAACTGAAACTCTAAAAAACAAAATTTTGACAGCAAACAAATACAGGAATCTCGGTCTTACTCTGATTCTAAATATCCAAAGTTCTTCAGGTTTAAGGTTAATATTAGTCATCTAAATCAGTGGCGGATCTAGGAGGGGCAAGGGGGCGCCCCCTAGC
>JAQQPU010015024.1:6935-21865 GCA_029168905.1 Artemia sp. Kazakhstan ARC1039
AAATGCATAAAAATACATTTTAAATGTTTTTGTAACCCCCTCCCCCCAAAAAAAATCCTGGATACGGTCCTGGTTTGAGCAGGAGCGGATCCAGTATTTTTAGTGGGGGGGCAAAATAGGTTGATCTGATATACTTGCGTTAGGAGGAAGTTTATTTAACGCAAACTTGCGTTAATTAAGTGATTTACAATACTTAAGACTACGTTAGGGGGGTCCACCCCTCCCCTAGATTCGCCACTGGGTTTGAGGTTAAAATTAAGCCCAATTTCGCAAAGCTAATCACATTCGCCAAGAAGTAAAATGATGTTCAGTAGCCTTGTTTTGTAACTTAACCCATGACACAATTTGTATGAGTTTGAGGTCAGAACGAATTTAAATAATATCTAACCTATTTTGGTATTTTTAAATAGACAGGAAGCGACTGCCAAATAGTGACTAAATTAGTAACCGAATTTCGTAACTTAACCTAGAATCTGGGTGAAATTGGAACATGATAAATAAGATCTTTCCTGTTATTTTTTTTTGTTTTGTTTTTGTATTTTTCATTAGTGTCAGAGCGTCAGAGCTGGAACACAGTGAACAATTTTGTGAAGACCGTTCGGAATCGGAATCCTTGATTAGATTATTTTGGTAAGACTTGGTACTTCAGTTGTATTTAGCCAAAATAGCAAGGTTATCTATGAGAAATTCTAACTGAAACTCATGAAAGACTTCCCTATTTGACCTAAACTGTGTATTGCACCTCATAATCCTTACTAACTCCCAACTTGAGCAATCGTTACGATTTTTTAGCTCTTGACAAGGAAGCATAATAGTAGCAAAAATTAGATATATAGTAGAAAAGTATTATATTATATCTATAAGCTTTTTAATTATGCTTTTTAATAAGAAGCCTCATAAAGGGCTATGTGGCACCGGAAAACGACAACTACAGCACAATTTCTGGAGTGCGAAGAACGAAAGCTAGAAAAGAGCACCATCATAACCCCCGTAATCAAAATTTCCAAACCTGAACATTATAGTCTAGTTTATAATCATCTTGCATATTCGCCCTTCCAGTCTCCCTGATAAGTTTATTTTTTTTTTTTTTTTAATCGCCTGTTGACTAACTGAACTATCGTAATTGTTGTAGACCTAGGCTATGATAGTGGCTTCAGTCCATGAAAATTGAATGGAAAGAGGGGTAAAATATATTTCTCAATGTCTCGGAGGGGCAAATTTTTGGTAATGTTTATATGAACGGACTATTCAGGTAGCTAAGAAACAAACTTACCTTTACAGTCAGAATTGCATCCTGAATCTTATTTTCATCGGAAATGAACTTTACTCCCACCCCTTTTTATACCAATTCAGGGTATATATTTACACATTAAGGAGGTGGGGGTAAAATTCATATCTGATGCAAATGAATGTTAAATTTGGATTTAGGATGTAATTCTGACTATAGAGGTAAGTTTGAACTTTACCCCACCTGTGCAAATATATACCCTGAAATGGTATATATACGGGTGAAGTTAAAGTTCCTTTCCGACACAACTGCATGTTAAACTTGGTTTCAGGATGGAATTCTGACTATAAAGGTACAGGGACATATGTCTCTTGGCCCATCTCCAATTGATATCACTAGAACTAATAGGCAACTGTAGCCTAATAAAAATATATCTAAACTTTAAAGAATCAGTTAAAATTCCTTGGTCATACCAACGAGTTTTTGTACATTTACATTTGAAAAAAAACATAAAAAAGGCACATTGATCAGTGATAGAAGTTTGAGTTCTAGACTAGCCCGCTGTTATAAATTTTCTAGCTTGCAATAAAATACTGATTGGGAGCAGCAAAAACCACAAAACAAACACTGTCAACCAGGATATGTTGATTAATGGTTGGGACTCTGTTCCGGTTGTTGTAAACCAGGCTCGAGTCTTGGATAAAGCAGTTTAAAATAATAGATATTCATTTTCTGGGGTCTGGTGAATTCCCCCCTAAAAATATTCTACCGGTGTTCTAAAATGCATCTATAATATATTGCATAAAAACAGACAGTTGTCAGGGACAGATATGGGAAGGGGAGATGGCAAAGGGAGTAGCCTGCCCCCAGCGCCAGTCTATAGTTGGCACTGACTCGCAAGGCACTTTTTAATCTGATCAAATACAATTTGTACCCTAATTTCCCAGCTCCAGAACGCGTTAATATTTAGTAGTGGAGAGTAGGCGTTGCTTTGTTTCGGGAGGGATAGTGAGGGAGAGGATACGGTGGGTGGCAGGGGGAAGATTGGAGAATCTTCAAAAGAGGGATATAATTTTATGACGATAGGATTGGAGAGAGTCGTTCCCAACTTTGAACACTAAAATCAGTAAATGTTTTGTGGTTTTGTAAAGCACTCGTATTTGCAAATTTCCTATTTAGTGCAACAAAACTTTAATTTATTTTCCGTTCTTCAACTTCAATATTAATATAGTGCTTTTAATATTGACGCAACTATAGTACTGACTTCCGACTTAAATATTTTTGTGAATTTGTGGTTGAAGTATGCCGGTGTTTTTTGAAAAAAACAACAAAAAAAAACTAGAAAGTCGTTTACTATTTCCCGTTTTTATTTCTTCTTGATTATTTTATTTCCCAAAAGATCCCCAAAGTAATCAAAGTATGGCTTGTTTTGTGTATAAGAAAAGACATGCAGATTGTCCTTAAAAATATTGATGTTTTATATGATGATGTTTAAAATATTGATGTTTAAAATATTGATGAGGCTATGAACTCGTCTGTTTTGCACTTTCATATCTTGTTCAAAGTTGCAATATTTATTTTGAATTGTCTAAAATTGGATTTGCTAATAGTTTTATAATCAGGACCATATTTTAGCATATTCAAGGAGCAAACAAAAATTTAAATTTCAGTTCAAGGACTATTCAGTGGGACCAAAAAGCTTATTGTCATGAAAAATTAAAACCCACCTCCTTATACTTATATTAGAAAAGGTACATAAAGTGAATTTTAGTGTATAAGATTAGATTGATCGCATAGAATGGAAATTGTATGTACACTTAGTCACCAATAGAATTTTGTTGCCTAGAATCTAAGAAGTTTTTCTTGAACATCGTTGTCTGTATTAGGATTTACATAAAAATATATATTGATAGACAATTTCTGGCTCTTCATTCTCGGTGCGTACAAACAGCTCCTCCCGCATACTCTTTCATTAGTGGGTTACTAGTGTTAGTATGCGTCAGCGGTCCAATTACCCTGGAACACGTATTTTGGCAGAAACTTTCTCAAAATACCTTTGAAACCAACTCGAGATGTCAAAACCTACTTGTAATTCCTAAAAACATCAAATAATAACATTGCACTTCTAATTACCGATTTTCATATATGTATTGAACTATATTAATTTAAAATGAGCTTCTTTAAAATTTAGAGTTCCAACGTTAAAGCCAAGTTTCGCTTCCAAGAGAAATCTGACTTGTCTACCCGTGAAAAGATCTAATGTCGCTTATATTTTTAGTTCTCCGGATCACTAGCACCTCGGTCCGGGTTTTTGTAATGAGTGAGATAGAGAACGATCATACTGTCTATTATTTATATACTGTGATATATGCTCTGTAGTGATTTGTCTGTCAGAAACTGCGATCAGATACTTTTTACTGTGATCACTTCACCAATCACACTAATTCAATTGATTATTCGAATTATTACACTGATAAAAATACCAAGTTTTGATAAGCACTAGATTACGTGATAGTTTCTCTTTGTCATTACTACCACCAGTTTCAACTCTTATAGTCACTCATACTCTTTGACCTTGTCTAGAAAGTTCAATGATGTTTTGTGAAATACCTTTGAAAATTCGGCTTTTGTTTCATGACCACACGTTCATCTTAACTAAGTTCTTTTTTTCTTTTTTTTTAGATTCCCTGTCTTTTACAAAGAAGAATTGGTCTACGTCTGAATTTTATCTAGGATTATTAAGAATGGACGAATTTTCTTCACCTTTGATAGCCCTTTTAAGAAAACTAAGTATCAACGACGACACCCTAGTGACTATTCTATGTAATGGTGGAGATGTTACGGTTAAGAAGAGTTTGTTAACAACAGCGAGCGATGTATTTAAGTGTATGTTCGAAAACGACTTTATTGAGAAGACAAATACAGTTATAGCTGATGATGTCCATTTTGAGACTATGAAGTTTATTGTCACGTGTTATGCACGTGAAACAAGTGTTTTATGTTTCCAGAAAGTGGACAATGATGCTTTCAGATATATTGCTGAGAAGTATAATTTTATAGGCATTCGGGAAGTAGCTGCTGAGAGGATGATTCATATTCACAGAGAAACAGGCAATTTAGAAGCCCTTGGGAAAGTTTTTTCCATTTACAATAATCAAAAGGCCAGGATGATTGCTTTAAAAGAAGTTGTTCCAATCATTACTATGGGGCAAAATGTACCATGTTTTGTTGATTTGTTTACGGACGAAGAATTTAAGGAGTTTTCCAAAATTTGCTGTGGCGTATTGAAAAGCTCAAAATTTGGGCAGTGGGAAGGTTTCTTAAAAGCATTTCATAGCTGGACGTTAAAGGAACCTGAAGAAAGATCCATGACTTCATTAGAAGTTCTGGGAATGATGAACTTAGAAGAATTCCCAATTTCTGAAATTCTCGCATTGCTCGAAAATTTAAAACTTACTGATACATTCCAAATCATTAAGTCATATTCAGAAAATTTGTTGCGTTACATCCTAAAAGTGGAATTTGAAAATCCACTGAATATCCAGAAGTCAAAACCGCTGCCAAAGCCTTCGTCCAGCAAGGTCAGTTGCATCAAATGCGGACATACTGACGAGCTTCCTTACCATTATTCATCAGAATGCATGGGAAAGCACTTAAAATGCAAGAAATCTGGATGCCCACATGACGGGCGGCTTATAAACGGTTCTCGTCGTACGAACTGTTATTTAAGGCTTCTGTATTCACAAGAAAAAGCTCGTGTTTTTGGGTCTTTGACTCGCTAAACAACAATGATTTTCTAATATACTAGAACTTCTTGCCAAAACTTCTCATAAGCCTAAAACCTTGTTTATAAGACAAGTCAGTTCTCGGTGTACTGTCAATATAAGTGAAATTAGAAAAGTGATGATGTCTATAGGATTAAAAATAAAGTCAAATTTCAACAACAAATAAAGTGGTAAACCTATTTGTTTTTCTTCCCAATTTAAAGGCACTTCTTTGTTTGAGGAACTTCTAACAATATTCACTATTATAATGATTAGGAAAATTGTAGAAACGAAAGCAAATTTAATGTTATACGCCGTTTTTTTTTTCAATTCTAACTCATATACATAGTGGTAAAAATTAAGCTGGATTTAAATGTTGTTGTTTTTTTTTATGTCAAGGCGTGATCTTAATAAAAAGCATATTCTAGGCTTTTTAACATTCATATTTTTTTTTGAAGGTCAAGTAGTTTGGTTAATACTTACAGTACGTATTACACATTATGTAAAACACTTTAGCTAAAATATAGATTTTAGTTGGGTCCCAACTGTGCTATCTCAGTATTAAGGCCCATTTAGTCATATTCTCGATTGATGAGATACACACTCATTTGGTAAAAAAATGTCAAGGACTGTTGGTTTTCTTCGTTCTGATTTTTATAGCTTTTATATATAACTATATACATAGGTATATAGCTTTTCCATATAACTATATAGCTTTCTATATAACTATTTATAGCTTTCCCATATAACTATATAGCTTTCCCATAACCAGAGCATAGCTCTTTGTCGCTTACATAAAATAATAATAAAGGACGTAAGAAGAATCCTAACTTACTAAAGTAGTATTTATAACTGAGGACAGTTGGTTCAATGATGTAAGCAGTAGAATAGCCAAGGCACAAGAAGTCTTTTTGAAGTTGAAAAAAATTCGGAAGAACAAGAAGAACCAAATTTCGTAAATTTTGGTTCAAAATACATCCAGTAAATTTAGTACAAAACATGTATCAGTCGTAAGTGACTCTGTAAGTTTTCTGTCCAGTATAATCTTTTCTGAAAACTGGCATACTACTATTTTTTGTAGTGAAAAAAAGATCTAAATAGGTCATGACTTTGATAAAATTCGTTGAGTGCCTTAATAAAAAAAACACATTTTTATACCAATGAATTCACAAATACGCAGATATCAAATACCTTATTGGTTTTAGAAAATATTAATGCTGGTGCAGTTTTTCCTTATTTCCACCATAAATATAGACGGTGGAAGCAAGACAAATGTCAGGCACGAAGTACTAAACTCATCAAAAGCTCCAGCCCAAAATCATATTTTGAACATTTACGTGCTTTATAAAAGAACGAGGGTAGTAGGAATGAATTTCCTTAAATTGTGTAGTTCTTTCCGACTAGAGTAGGTATTAATTTAAAAAACTTTCCACAAAACTAGTTTTACAAAGAAAAGTAAAAAGCTCTATTAAGCCAAAAATGAGCAGAAATAAAGTATTTACTAAAGTAAAACAAAAAACATTTAAAATGTATTTGTTTTCAGTGAAGTGCAAAATCAAATTCTGACCTTGAGAAGGCATGGGGGTTATCAGCCCTATTTATGTTAATTGTTGCTCGTTTTTAGTTTGACTCGGCTATTTAGTGTAATTTTTGTTCGTTTTTAGTTCCATTTATTCTTGATTATGATTTGTGGTAGCTCTATCCTTTGAAAATTACTCAACTTTATTTCGGCTCATTTTTGGTTTAACGGAGCTCTTTACTTTTCTTTGAAGAACTTGTTTTGCGGAAATAGTTTTTCAAATTAATTAGCCTAAAGAAAATCATTGGAATTCAAAGGGTTCAGTAAAGCATCTGTTAATTCTTCAAAAAATGACCAAAGAGGAACCTCCGTATAATGATAGGCCTATAATTTCTGTGGTAAAAAATTTGACATAATTTCGTTGGAAGACGCGTGTGACTTATTTTGAAAGCCAATCACATTTTAGCTTAAAGGTATATCAGAAAGAAAAGACAACTAACGAAACTTTTCAAGACTTCATTGGTTCCCATGTATTCAGGTCAGTACATAGAATAAAAACCTAAATTCCAGCTGCTTGTTTCTTTTACTTCAAATTTAAAGCCAGTAAAAACAATTAAAAGGGACTTGTGTAAAAAAAGTCCGATATTCCATTTTAAAGAAGATCAAACATCGCTTAAGTTCCTCGAAACAACACTACATTGCAGTTCTATTTTTTCCGATTTTGAACTCATTTTGCGATTTTGCTTCAATGTTTTAACGCATGTAAAAGAAGATGTAAATTGACTACAAGAAATAAAAACTGTAAATTATTGGTGAACTATTCATCATCTTGATTTGAAGATATTTTCTGCTCATTCAAGCACTTACATCGAATTCGCGGAAATTCACCCGAGATATTTTATCCATTATATGTTCTATCCGTTTTTCGAACGAGATCGTCCAAAAAACATTTTACAGATAGCTTTTGGCCAAGATCGAAGGACGGCTAAGACTTTGTTTTTGTTAGCACCGCAATGGCAAGACGTCACCACTGCCTTGGCCTTAGGACAGGTGAAGAAGTTTTGTCGACATTTTCAGCACCACCAATGGCTCTGGAGGAACCCAGGTCTTGAGTGAAGTTATGACCGTTAGCTGTACATTTCTGAGCTATTATTTCATTTATGACTGACTTTTACGACACCATAAAAAGGTGAATTATGTGGAACTTACAAGTATAGACCCGGAAACCCTCTTCTCATCTGTACGTGGCTGCCTCTTAACTTGGCTGGTAGCCCTAGTCTACCAGCCTCCAAACCTCGAGAAAATTTTATATAGCCATAGTAATTAGAAAAAAGTTAACTTTCGAAGCAAATCTTTTCTTCAAGGAAAGCCAATCACACAATGGTACCAAAGAAGAGAAAGACCTTCACCTTCTTTTCCTTTAAATTAAATATAAAAGAAAACGAGTTAAAAAAAAAAGAAAAAGTTTTTTTAACTGAAAGTAAGTAGCGACATTAAGACTTAAAATGAACAGAAATTTTCCGCATATGAAAGGGCTGCCCCTCCTCAACGCCTCACTCTTTACGCTAAAGTTTGAATTTTTCTCAGAACTCTACTTTTTGAAACAATAAAAAACTTTAGCGTAAAGAGCGGGGCGTTGAGGATGGGACAGCCACTTTCACACACGGATTAATGTTTGTTCGTTTTAAGTTTTAAGTGTCGCTCCTTACTTTCAGTTAAAAAAACTTGTTCTTTTTATTTAATGTCTGAATCTTTTTGAATTAATGCAGGTTTTGATTTTGGCTGGTTTGATAAAACGAAATTTGCACATTAGTTTTACCTTTTTAACTAATAATAACATTATAATAACCTAAGTTTGAGTTTCATTTATTTATGAGTGACTCCTGAATCACAAAGGCTATTTAATTAGAATAATAACTTCTTTTAAAAGTTAAAAACAAAACTTTAGCGTAAGATTGAGCTATTTACGAGAGGCAACCCCCCTTATTTATGTAATATTTTCTTTTCGTTTTAAATTTTAATGTTGATCCTTAGTTTCAGTTGAAAAAAAACTTGTTTTTTTTTTATTTAGTACTCCCCAATAACCAATACTATATGTAAACAATGGGCAAAGTTCATAACTTGCAGCCCTTCCCCCGGGAACCGTGGGGGATTAAGTCATCCTCAAAGACATATTCATTATATTTTCGACAATGTTGAACAGAATGGCTATCTCAAAATATTGATCGGATGACTCCGAGAAGAAAATGAGCATGGGAGGGGGCGTAGTTGCTTTCCAATTTTTTGGTCACTTAAAAAGGACACTAGGCCTTTTAATTTCCGTTTGAATGAGTCCTATCATGATATTCTCGGACCAATAGATCTATACGATCACCCCTGGAAAAAAAACAACAACAAATAAACACGCATCCGTGATCTTTCTTCTGGCAAAAAATGCAAAATTCCACATTTTTGCAGATAGGAGCTTGAAACCTCTACAGTAGGGTTTTCTAATACACTGAATCTAATGGTTTGATTTTCATTAAGATTCCATCACATTTAGGTGGTGTTCCCTCCTTTTTCGAAAATAACGCAAATTTTTTCAGGCTCGTAACTTTGATGGGTAAATTTAAACTTGATAAAACTTGTATATTCAAAATCAGCATAAAAATTAGATTCTTTTTATATATCTACTGGTATCAAAGTTCCGTTTTTTAGAGTTTCGGTTACTATTGAGCCGGGTCGCTCCTTACTTACAGTTCGTTGCCACGAACTGTTTGATGTCCGTAATCTTTGTGTTTTTCCTAAGGTTTCTTATGTTTTTCTTGTAACTCCCTTACTTTTGCGTTTTTTGAACTTTCACAATCTGATATTTTGCAAAAAAATGTATTCAGACTTTGGCGCCCATAACGATGTTTTGTGTTGCCCCTCCCCCCTCTCGGTACTGAAAATAGCTTATTAAGATATGCTTGCAAATATGTAACCTTGACTGTTATATCTGAAATGCGTAAAACCGAGATTCTTAAAAGATAATTTAATGTTTAACCTAATGGTAATAATATAACACAAAATATGCCCATCCTTATATAAATACATTTTACCTACAGTCTACTTCCTCTGAAACACTTGGAATGTCCAGTTATGAATAAATGACGAATGAGCTTTTAAAAGTTCAATATAGTCTAGATATTCCCATATTTTTATTTGACAGACATTAGAATGCATTAAATTCTTCACCACCCAATATTTTTGGGTGTTCATGCCGAACCCCTGTGTAGAATAACAGATAGGGGGCCATAAGGTACAAATATGACAGTATGAAAACATGATTCCAATCAGAATTTTGATTTGTCAGATACCCTGGATATTAGTTACATATCTGACGTATCAATGCGATCACAATAAATCCCTTCTTTACTCTGGGAAAGGATTAACCAAAACTATTTTGAATACTGATCGGCATGATGTTTACGCTTGCTTGAGTATTTTCATAACCCTAGAGTTTTTGACGTTTCGATTTTTTTTTACCAATCTCCCATGAAATGTAAACTTTTAACCTTTGTAAAGAGCTTCGCCTGGTCTCAAATGACAAACCTTAAGAAGCACTAATGGAGACCGGAGCTGCCAGGAAAGTCAAAAGCATTGCTAACTTTGCCTGGAAAAGCCTTAATGAAGACACTGCTTCACACATTACGAAATCTTCTTTTTCTTTGTAGCTGCTAGTCTCTTAGGGTCCACTGACTATACAGACTTTTTATTTTTTCGGTCTTCTAAGAGATTCTGCAGGCGTTGAGTCGCAAAGGAGAGAATAAGGATTACTTGTTCAAATGGGAGCCTTTCCTAAGGCCCTCTGGCTTTATTTCTAATAAGTAGACTTTATGAAATAGCCAATAGTTTAAATTTTTTTTTGTCTTATATGTTTTATGTATAATTTCATATTATGCTATATGATTAATTTACTTACCTACTTATTGCGCCACTCCTTTTGACAAGGGCTACTCTAGGATTCGACATGATGAGCACCTAATTGATGAGCAGCACCTTTCTAGTGCTGTTCTAAGTAGTTGAATTTGGCTCAACAGACATGAAAAATTCAAACGAAATTTGCATACCGGTTTTGGCAGATTTGTTCCGTATATGAAGGGTTGCCCCCTCCTCTATACCTTTTTATTTATGCTAAAGCTGTTAGCAATTTAAAAAAAAACGTCCTATTCTAATTAAATTGCCCCCGTGTTTAGGTATCCGCTCATAAGAAATTGAGACAAAAGTCAAATTTTAGCGTAAAGAGCAAGGTATTGGGGAGGGGGCAACCCTTCACATCGGGAATAATTTATGTTCGTTTTTCAAATAATAACGGTAAATTTGGCTCATCCTCTACGAGATATACCCCTCACCCTCACGGGAAACTTTTCTGTGGAAACTTCGTCCAACGTAAAGTGTACCCCCTTCAAACTCCCTCCAGATAGTTCCATCGTCGCTGAGAATCCCCCTCCTTGTAAAATTGCTTGCGGACGATTTAGCCTGAAAATCGGTTTCTCGATCACTCAAGAAAGGCCCCTTCCGCGGAAATTATTTCCCGGAATTCAAAACACGTGGAAAATATCCTCTGGATAATTCCCCCGGAGCATCTATACATGAGAAATTTAGCAAAGAGAACGTAAGACAATTAAAAAGAATTTCGTAATCCTGTAATTCTGTCAAATCTTCTCGGTGTAACATTTCTCCTAGAAATTCACCCCAAAGAAATTTTCCTCCCCAAGGAAGATTTTACCTATAGAAATTCACCCCAAGTACATCCCCCTACTTCCAAAAATTGTCCGTATACTTCCTAATAACAAAGACTATACGTAGACATTGGACTAATTTCATAACTTCGAGGCCTCTCCTCAAGGGCTGGGGGGGGGTCATTTTACTCCTAAAGACATAGTTATTTGATCTTTCAACTGTACAGAACCAAATACCGATCTCAAAATCTCGATCGGATAACTTTGGGGAAGAAATGGGTGCAAGGGAGCCCGGTTGCCCTCCATTATTTTTGGTCACTTAAAAAGGGCACTAGAACTTTTAATTTTTGTTCGAATGCACCCTCTACCAATCTTCTAGGACTATTATTTCAAAATGATCACCCTTGGGAAAAAACAAAACAAAAAACACCAAATAAACACGCATCAGCGAACTGTCTTGTGGCAAAAATAGCGAAATTCCACCCTTTTTGCATATAGGAGCTTGAAACTTCTACAGTAGGGTTCTCCAGTACGCTGGATATGATGGCGTGATTTTCAATCAGATTGCTTGAATTTTAGAGGTGTTTTCCCCCTACTTCAAAAATCAGGCAAATATTCTCAGGCTCGTAACTCTTGATGGGTAACACTAAACTTGACGACACTTATATATTTGAAATCAGCATAACAATTTGATTCTTTTTATATATCTATTGACATCAAAATTCCGCTTTTTAGAGTTTCGGTTACTGTTGAGCCGGGTCGCTCCACACTTACAGTTTGCTACCACGAACTGTTTGATTAACGTTGCTTTCTCATTAGAATTGCTGCGTTTCATATTTTTTTTTCTCCAGCAAGAATGGTATTCATCAGATTTATTAAGTTGAGTCTACTTTGCCTTTTGCCAAGACTGCTGGCCTTGCCAAGGCGGCTCCTAGGCATCTTTCCGACCCTTTAAGAAGGGAAGAAGTGAAAATATGGATTCAAAGCTCTTCCCCAGATCCTTGACTAGACTAGGTAGACTACTTGAAAAATTTGGCTAGGTCATATAGTAGCCTTGAACATTGGTATATATTCATCATTGCACTTGTATGTTGATATGTAAACATTAGTACATTTAGTACATATATTGTTATTATTCACTGTTACATTTGAGTGACGGTTAAACAATGGCACAAAAGAGGTAGATTGGATTTTAAATCACTGATATATCACCCCCCCCCCCCCGCTTGATACAAAGAGATACAAGAAAAAAAGCAATTTTGATCAAAGGTGGTTTTAGGGAGGAGTTTATGGGGCACTTGCCCTGGATTCTGGATTCAGAGGTGCAAAATTTCAATGAATTATTTAACAGTTATAGTCATTTTGTTATTTTGGAATTTTATTAAAATAAATTAGAGCGGGCAGTTGGCAAAATTTTGTTAGAGTTTGGCCTGAAATTTTTTGGGAGATGGGGGGGGCAGCAATTAAGATCTTGCCCCAAGTGCCAGAGAGGCTAGAACCGCAACTGCATTGAATTACGTTCACAGAGAATCTATTGGTGGGATTCATTTGCTCAGGTTCTTTCAATTAATAAAAGTTCTCGTTCGAAAGAACTCGTCATTTCTTCAAATCACGAATTTTCAAAAAAGCAGTGAATTGGGCATCGTACCACTTTGTCTTTTGCTCTGTGTTAGTATTTCTCTTTTCAGTTCATTTGAATCTTTGTGATCATAAGGCAAAATAGTCAAAGCTCTATTGCCCCCGTTATGGAAGTCGTAATGAGCCTCAAATGATGAAGATAAGTAATATAGATTACTAAAAAAAAAAAAAAATTAATTTACAGCTTGGATTCTTTTTTAAAGAAAAAAAAAATGTTTTTTGAAGAAATAGAAAATTACGTTTACAAGCTATAAATATAAAGTAAGAATGGCATAAATAATGTCCCGCGTGTGTAATCCATAACATAACGAATAACTAAATTAATTGTAATGATTAATTAAACGTCATGATTTTCCATATTTTCTTGTCCCCAAATTTTTTGAGCAGTGTTCCCAAAAAAGTTTAAAACCTTTATTTCTGCTTAAATAATGAAATTTAGAAAAACATCAGATACGCCTTTTCGTCTTGGATGTCGTGATATAAGAGTGAGTCGAAACGTCATGGGTGGCATATTTGTGAAAAGCTACTAACAAACGCCGGTTACGACCATCTCAGAGGCCTCTGATGTGTATTTTTCAGTTTATTTCAACCCTGTTACCGGGGAGGTTGCAGGGGGAGCCTTAGGGAAAGGGTCCCCTTGAATTTTCTGAAGACCCCTTATCGAAATGGGGTGCTACCATTTCGGCGAACCGTCACAAGCACGAAATGTCCCGACATCGAACCGTCATAACATCTAAAAAAATTTATAAGTTTATATAATAGCAATAAGTATATAACAATTTAGAAACAAATTTTGGCTATATATTTGCACATCAGGGGGTGGGGGTAAAGCATAGCATGTATTAAATACGTAACCTAACCTAGGTACCTTTTTCCCCTAAACCTAAAAAACTAAAGTTTTAAAATTGTCGATGTTATGACGGTTCGAGGTTGTGACGGATTTTTTTGTCGATGTTATGACGGATTTTGTACTGCTCCTGACGTTCGTGCTCCTGACGGTTTGATGTTATGACGCCTTCCCATCGAAACTATCAAATGAATTTTTATTCGTCATTGATCTACGAAAAAAAAGTCCTACATACGTGCCTACCCCGTGCACTTCGTTTTTGTCTCGCTGCCATATCACGCTGGCAGTAATAAAATTTGGTTTATATTTTTAAAAGCCTTGGTATATTCTTGATCTCTTTTTCGGCTATTCCTTGAAACATTTAAAAGCGAAAATATGAAGTTTTGATAGTTTATCTGCATAAGCTCGTCATATTTAGATCTCTTCTAATCTTGAAATCGTTAATATCTACGGGCCCCTCTCTGCGTGTAATTCATCGATACCTGTCCAGGTTCCACAAATTTAATAGCTTTTTCTTATAATCTAACATACAGACTGGCGATAATGTAAGGATTAGCCTTACAATTTTCAAAGGGGGTTTGGATACTTATAAACGCTTCAGAGGATTCGGAAATTAAGATTGGCATCAGGAAAATATCAGAGTACGTTTTGGGGTTTTGTTATGTTTGTATGTCCATGTGTTCGCGTTGAAAGGAATTTCAGAATAAGTAAAATTTGCGCAACGTTGGTGTTGGTGTTCATCCAGCCATGTTATGTACTACCATAGGAGGATTAAAAAAAAAAATCAATAGTGAAAAACTACACGGGAAACAAAAAAAACTAAAAAATGTTGAAATCGTAGAGGGAAAATGTCAAGATTTACTTTCCACCTCTTTGTATCTACCCGAAAAACTTATATACACCGATAACACCAAGCAAAAGAACGCTGCTGTGCGATGAGGCATTTGACTGAGTTTGTAGTAACAAACTGTAAGTAAAGAACTATTCTTCGTAATAGTAACATGAAATTTAAATCTGGAAGTTTAGAAACAATTTATGAGTCAAAATAATCTTTGGTTTATTTTGATTCCAAACATCTAAGTTTTTCTTAATGTTGAATGTGCTCATTAAAAGTTATTAGCTTAAGAAAATAGCATAATATTAGGGGAGACTGGGGTAATGGCATGCACCTAAGGTAAAATGAGAATAAAAATTAAAATAAAAATAAAATTCGAACCTAATCACGTTAAAT
>JAQQPU010015025.1:1889-21863 GCA_029168905.1 Artemia sp. Kazakhstan ARC1039
CCCCCCCCCCCCGAAAAAAAATCCTGGATACGGCCTCGGTTAGTACCCAATATTTTGTTTTCAAGAACCACGAACCTTCCCAGGAAGACTGGTGACAAATCTAAGTATTCTTCATACAGCCTAAATATAATGTCTACTGTAATTCGTAAAACATTTGAGCGTCCATAGTGCCTCAGTTAATTAGTAAATGTATGATTGGAAATAAAAGTTTTGCTTCTAGGATTATCGTGGTGGGCACACCTACTTTTTGAATTGTTAGGAAAATAATGCGTCACATCGTTAATATTTACGTTGCACACTATACGTTGCACACTTCAGCAGTGTTTTACGCGATAATGTATCCCGAAGTGTTGCTTACTCTATCCGAGTTCCATCTGTGTTGATATGAATATTGTCAGTCTTTTACGTGACATTTCATTTGTCCATGTTGTTTTCGGGTGTTTTTTTTTTTTTTTTGAAGATAAGCCAAAATTTAAAATATTCCAATATTTGAAGATATCCAAAATTTAAACACAAAATCCATCATTTCTGGGAAGGGAAACAGATTTGTGACTCTAGCATTTAATGCAAAATACACATTTATTGTAAAATTGATAGAGGCACACCCGAGGTTAGGCTTACAAGAATATTGCCACTTAGAGGGCTTTGGTGTCCGTTAAACTAATTCAGAGTATTTCAGAAAAAAAACTTCCAAACTTTGTATTTTTAAGGCGTATTTTGCCTTTTAGATAAAAGATGAAAAATCACGATTAGGATCGTGAATATTCCAGTGTATTGGAATAAAAATTCAACAATACAATTCAAAATATTCCAATATTTTGCTATCACCAATCAAATTTTGTCTCAAATGTAAAGTTCGGATTAAAATGTAACAATCGAAGAAACCAACAATATTACAGTTATTCTGGTACTTTGAAAACATTGAAAGTTATATTTTCACACTCGATGTAGGACGACGCAGATGTTTGTATTTTACAATAGGCTACAATTTGAAGCATAGCTCCTCTTGCAGAGTTTCTCCCTGAATCCAGGTCCTATGGAGTGGGAGAAATTTCAAGCGCTCTAGTCTCAAAGGGAGCGAGTAAAAGAAATTTTAATGCATAAACTTAAACTATAAGTTTTTTTTTTTTATTTAATCTTTTCAGAATTCTAATATCGACTCTAACGCAATTGAGATAGACATCGTAGTGGACCTGTGTTCTGTGCTTTACGAAAACTAAATAAGATTAAAAGCTTGCAGTGGATACGATTCAATATCGAAATGTTAAAAAATGCTTCGGATGAAATTACAGTTAATCCTGCAAAACCGTCGTTCCTTCTAAAGCAGTCCTTTTCTTGCTATATGCACTCAGCTCGTCAAAACTTAATAAATAAACAACAAATATCGGAGACTCTGATATTTGCATCGCCGTTAAACACTGTAAACATTAAACACTAAACACAAAACGTTAAACACACTGAATTTAGAAAATCATGTGATGCTGATGGAATAAGCTCCGAATATTTTAAACTAGACTGGACTGCTACACGAATATCTCTCTTTTTCGTTCCTAATTTGCCTTAAATTAGGATTGGTACCAATGCTATATTCAGGGTAGGGGTTTGAGCCCCCTCCCCCCAAAAATATCTGTCCGACTCGTAAAAACGTAATAAAAATGCATAAAACATATATTTAATACGTTGTTTAATATTTTTGCAAACCCCCGCCACACAAAAAGATAGCCCCCCCCCCCCAGAAAAAAAAATACTGGATACGGCCGCGGTTAGTACCCAATATATTTTGTTTTCAAAAACCACGAACCTTCCCGAGAAGACTGGTGACAAATATAAGTATTGTTCATACAACCTAAATACAATGTCTACTGTAATTCGTAAAAGATTTGAGCGTCCATAGTGCCTCAGTTAATTAGTAAATGTATGATTGGAAATAAAAAATTTTGTTTCTAGGATTATCACGGTGGGAATACTTACTTATTGAATTGTTAGGAAAATAATGCGTCACTTCGATAATATTTACTTTGCCCACTATACGTTAATACTGCAGCAGTGTTTACGCGATACTGTATCCCAAAGTGTTGCTTACTCCATCTGAGTCCCATCTGTGTTGATATGAATATTGTCAGTCTTTTACGTGACTTTTCATTTGTCTATGTTGTTTTCGTTTTTTTTTTTTTTTGTTTTTTTTTAAGATAAGCAACGTAAGACTCAATTTTCAAATATAATACTAAATATTTCAGACGAACTACATTCAACTACACCACATATTCGGCGAAGAGAAATTTAGATGGAGTTCTTTCTTTTGATAGCATAGCCTTTTCTTCTATTTCATATGCAGATGACTTCGTACGTTTTAGTTTATCTTTATCAAATTTATAGGCTCAGTTCAGCTAAACGGTCAAGCTACACGTCAACTTTGGCCTAAAGGTAAACCCTGCAAAAAAGGAGTTCATTGCTTATTCTGTTCACAAGGAGAAGCACAATCCTTGCATTTGTACACAAGCTGGAGAATTTATTCGCCGTAATAGCTCCACGAAGTTGAATACGATTGCGACTCACGAATGTTCCGCTGACATGTTCCGCTGAATGTTCCGCTGTAGAAATTTTGGCAAATATTCTGCCAAGATTTTTATAAAAGATTGCGCTCGGAGCACAGTAAATCTGTCACACTGAAAATATTGCGAACAGCCATATTTTTAGTCACCTATTTAATGCATTAGTAATACCTCTTGTTTCGTGCATTTCTTCATTCTGGGAAATCATGCTCAATGACTGTTATGTCTGTTTTAGCTAAAAACTGCTTAACGATAATGGCTGTATGAGAGGATACGTTATCATAGTGAAGCACCCACAATTGAACTTGCCACAAATCAGGTTCCTTTCTGCAAATTCGTTCATGCAGTCGTTTCAATACTTCCAAGTAGTAATCGCAGTTAATTGTGTGACCCCGGGGAACCCATTCTTGGACCACGATTCTCCAATGGGAGTCGAAAAAACCCATCAGCATAAACTGGATTTTTTATTTTGACATCCTGGACCTTTTTTTCTGTCAAGATCCTGACCTTTTTGAACCCCGACAGTCACTTGAAGAACAAACTTCTTCTCAGAAGACGACCTTCTTAAACTGGGTTAAACCTCTCAAGGGGTTCATCCCGCTTTCATAAAGAATATCATTACAACTCATTGCTCATGAAAATCACGATCGGTTTCTATCTTCATGACAGCAAAATACGCGCGTACAAAAACAGACCTAAGCTAACGACAACATGGTTTGAAGAACTGAAACTAATTCTATTTCAAGGCGTTGATTTAAAGTAGAGCTAATAAAAGTAGTGGAAGTAGAGTTTAATAACAAGGCTCGTCCTTGCAACAGAAAAACAAAAAAAAAAACACGCACGACTCTAAATTTAAAAATATTAGAATAGACTAGCCAAGTGGTTAGCGCGCTAGTATTGAAATCCAACGTCCGTTAAGGCAGGAGTCAGTGGCGTTGCGCTGTAAGCTCAGCATGAAACGACCCAGCCCTAAGTGGCTACCTGGGAAAATCTGGGAAAGGTAAACAGGAAGGGTGGGTGAAAGCACAGGCTGGCTGACCCACAACCCCCCAATTTCACTTCCTGGCTGAAGGGCCATGAAACGGAGATCAACACCGCTGGTTTCAACTATAGTCTAGTGCTACATCCTTTATCCGGGTTACAGCGGTAGCTAGCAACCTAGTAAGAGACGATCACGTCCAATGTTAAGAAATTAAACAATATAAAAACCCATAACTCCTAAAGAAAGAGTCAGATCAAAACAAACAGTACACCATTAGAACCGCCTTTTTTATGTGTAACACTGGGTTTATTTAAAAAAAAAAAATATACATCATCGATTCCCTGAAGCATTGTCCGAAATACCTGTATAGGAATCTTTCTGTCCCTTGGCTTGAACAGCAAGGGAAATATATTGCCTTGAAAATCAAGAAAAGTGGCAGCTACTACGTCATTCTGCCTAAAAGGCATCTTTTTTTTTTCACAGATAACTTGGCACTGGAACATCGTAGAGAGTTGTTCAATGGCTCATTTTAAAGGAAATTAATGGGGTTAATATTAGATTAAAAAACACTGACCTTAGTGTTGAAATGAAATTCTTATTTTCTCCAAATAAAAAAATTCCGAATTATTTCAAATAAGAAATGTATTCAAATGAGAATTTTTTTTTTTTTTAATAAGCCGTTCCTTGACTTAAATTCATATTATGTTATTTCATGTGTGTCATTCGTTTTTCTTCAACTACACAGTAATGTTCCAGTGGTCCTTAAAATTAGAGCCTCTTTTGTCTCTAACCATTCTGCATATCATCTTCCTAATTATTATAATATTCGGATTCCTCTCAGTCCAACAGTCAGATAAAATTTCAAGCCCCTGACTGCTGGTGAGTCTGCCAGTGAAACCTTTAGAAGGATTGTAAAAGAATCTCTGGTCTCTAATTGATTAATTTAGAATTCTTTTTAGTCATTTTTTCTTTATTTCTTTAACGCCTATGTGCGTTAGATATCTCTAGTCCTAGTTTGGATTTCAGGTTGGTTTGGAATTTTTCTAAAGCAATTTGCACTGGCTGTGTTTTTAGAAAGTTGTCACGGATGGTTGTTTGAGGTTTTTTCTGGATTTCTGGCCATATAGCTTTTTATTTGATTTTGTTTGTTTCTGCTAATTTTAATATTATGTTTATATTTGTTGTATGTTTCTTTTTGTTGGAAGCAATATATCTGTCTAAAATCTATCTATCTATCTATTGTGTTGTCTTCTTTTTCTAAACCACTCCTGTTATTTGATTTTGTTTGTTTCTGCTGATTTTAATATTATGTTTATATTTGTTGTATGTTTCTTTTTGTTGGAAGCAATATATCTTTCTAAAATCCATCTATCTATCTATTGTGTTGTCTTCTTTTTCTAAACCACTCCTATGTAACTGAAACAAAAACATAATTTCTTATTTTTACTTTTCTTGGAGATTCTTGGGTTAAACTTTTTAGCTTATTAACGGTAAATCTTCTCAGGTTCCAGCAATATGTTATTTATACAAGCTATTTATTAGACAAGAAAGTTTCCTTAACCGTTCTGGGAAATTTAATTAAAGTTTCTCCTCTTTACAGCAGTCAAAGAATGCTAGAATTAAAGATCAAATTCTTGGAAAAAAGCCAAATCCGAAATGAATACTTACGAGAAACAAGGAATGCTAATCTAGAAGAAACGGTTTTACAATAACATTGTTTTAGCCATTAGAACTAAAACACACCCCTCTCTGAAAAATTTGAAATCCAGGCAAAATTATTCTTTCTTCGGGTGAAACCGTACCAATTCATGGTAATCATTGGGATATGTAAAATTAATTTTCTATAAAAAAAAATTTAAAGCGTGTTTTTCAAATTTTGGTTACTATGGGCTATAATTCGTCTTTTAATAGGCTGCAGCTACATATGCAACAATGATGCAGCTACCGGTGAGCCACAAAACCTGAAAGTTTAATTCATTTAAGACAACCTATTTCGAAAAAACAAGAAGCACTTCATCTACAACTTTGCCCCCAGAAAATTGTGGATTTAGCAAAACTTTCCTGTATACATCATAAACCATTTTGATCACACTCACTCACGAGAGCAGCTTAGCGCAACGGAAGCGCGCTGGGCATGTACCACGGAGGTGGATGGATCGAAACTTCATCGAACCTTGCTGGGCCTAAGGCCTAGCGCTCTTTGGTTAGGTTTCGATTGACCGACCTCTGAAGTTGCTCTTGATAATAATTCTCAACAATATTCATCATTATGATAAAGCTCCTTGATCTTCTGTTTGGCTCTCTCAATTGTTAGTTCTCGATACCCCTGGTCAATTAAATACCTTTGTTTTTCTTTTTTCACGATGCTATCTCTATTTTTGGTGTATTTTTGTTTTGTTTTTTAAAAAGATAGCTCTGATACTTTTCTCGGTTATTCTTTCTTTTCTTTTGTTCACTTGTGATCATATCTTTTCAATGTAAAAATCTACACATAAAATGACACGTCGAGTTCCTTAAATCGAAAGAAAAATAAATCTTACTTCATAATTTTCAGACATTTTTCTAGTTTGAATTAAAAAAATGGACTTGTTGCTGAGACACCATAAAAAATTTCGCAATTTACATATTAACTTTAGCGATTCTGAACTGAAAGCTAAAATAAAATAAAATCTATCTAGAATTTTTATTTTATTTAAAATTTTCAAGAAATTATTCTAGTTTCAATTGACAAATCATATTTTTTGTTTAAACCCTAAAAATATTACTACATTCTGTACAACTATATTTACATTATTTTCTAATTTTAAAATAATCTTAATAATAATAATTTTTAAAAATTTCTAATAATTTTAAAAATCATATTTTGATCTTCGTATGCAAGACGATGTTTATAAAATTTGAACAAAATTGCAAATTCAAAGTTTGTGTGCTGGGGGGGGGGGGTACCCACCATCCGATCACACTGAATCGTAAAAAGGGTACTAGAACTTCTGATTACCAATCCAATGAGCCCCCTCCCAAGTTTATACGATCACCCTTTCTATATATACCTTATAGGCCCCAGAGCATAACTTACAACCCTTACCCTGAGGGCTGGGGTGGACGTCATCTTCAAAAACATAATTTCCGGACATTTCAATTACGTTGAACAAAATGGCTATCTTAAAATTTTGACTGGATGTATTTCGGGAAATGGTAGGTGTGAGAGGGGGGTTAGTTGCCCTCCAATCACTTTCGACTATTAGCAAAGGGCTCTGGCCCTTTCAATATCAAATCGAATGAGCTGTTTTCGAAGTTTCTACGACAACAAATGACCATCTAAAAATTTCTATCAGATGCATTTCGGGAAATTATGAGGTGTGGGGGGGGTATCCCCCCCCCACATTAAATTTGAACAAAAACAGTGTTGAACAAAATTGCAGTTTCTCGTAAAAATTGATTTTCTTTTTCTTTTTTTTTAATTACAAAAAAGACTAGATGGTGCAATTTTCTTTCAACTGATACATTAAACAGCTCTCTGTGATATTACAGTGCCCCGCTAGCTATGGAGGAAATGAAAAAAAAAGATGCCGCATATGCAGAATATCATAGTTCAGTCAACTTATATTGTTTTTCAACCCGATAGATATTCCTCGCTATTCAAACCAAGGGACAGTAAGTTTTCTATATAGGGTTTCCGGACAAAGCTGATCTAATAATGCTCTTCTTGTTCTGATCTGACACTATTTTCAGGAGTTATGGGCTATTAAATTTGTTAGTACTGGACGTGATATCGTGTCTTACTAGGTTGCTAGCTACCGCTGCAACCAGGATAGTCGGAATAATAAGAGGCGAATCTCGGGGAATCCTGCAGCTATGAAAGTCAAATATGGCACCATACCCTAGAAAAGTGACTTCTCAAAAAACACTTGTATGGTATTAGCTTTCTGCTACTTTACGTCGTTGTTTGTTCCCTACTAGATTTAAGCTATCTCTACAACCATATTACCGATGAAACATAAATTATCCGCATTTATATTGAACTATAGTGGTCATTTTTATAGCCTATTTACGGGATTTGGAAAAGGTGTTATAGTAATTTACTTCGTGTCTTAATATGTGTGTGTAATTTAATTTAATTCGTGTGTAATTTAATTCGTGTGTTGACTTTCATCAGTTATGGACTATTGAATTTCTTATTGTTTGACGGGATTTTCCCTTACTAGGTTGCTAGCTACCACTGTACAGTTGATATTCCCGTATATGATGAAAGTACTGGGAACCCTACGGCTTCACCGCCAGGCCTCGGCACTCGGCAAATGGCAGGCTTTTCTATATGGATTCGCATTGTCGCTTGTCTTATACCCAATAACAACACGAGCCTTTACTTTATGTCATGCCTTCACCTATGTTCAATACAGTAACCTTGCGAGAAATACGAATTTCTTGATAAAGTTGTGACCGGTTTAGATCATTCTTGTGGCCAAAAATGTCCATTTGCCAGTTTAAAGAAGACAAAAAACTATGTAGTTGATTTCTAGGCTGGACCCTGGCATGGCTACGCGACAGACTTATATATATGTATTTTCATTGTCACTTATCTTGTAACTTTAGACAATTGAGGTCTCTTCTTGATATCATGGCGTCACAATAGGTTCGATACAATCACCATGAAAAAAAATTCTTCCTTAAAGTTGTGACCTGTTTAGATCGTTTTAGTGGTCACAAATGTCATATACCGGTTAAGAAACAAAGCTATGCAGCCGATTTCAAAGTCAGAGCCCGGCACTTGGCATTTGGTAGGCTTGTATATGTTTATTCTTGTTTTAAGCAGCAACATCCAAATGAGTCAATTTCGTTTGCCACTCTTTCCTTGGGAAAATGGAGGGTTCCCCAAGGGGACACATTGAACTTTGAAGGATCACAATGACTTGTAATCAACAGTTGCGTGGCATCGCGCCACGTACCACGTGGCATCGGGGCAACAGTTGCATTTATGGCATCTTTGTAGATTTGTAATGGGTTTGGTGCAACATTTTATTGACGTCGTAGGTTGTGATGGCGTTGTTCTTATAACGTAATTTTCTTTCTATATGAATTTGAATACAGTTACTATGGGGTAAAGATCGTTCGTTATTATAATTTCTTTAGCTGTTGCGATTCTCACTTTCCCAAGTTTTCTAATCGCATTTGCCTTTGCTTCATTTTTATCAATCCACCCCTTATACATTTTAAATGACCTTAAATTAAAACAATTATTGCTCACTTATAAACAAACCTGATTACAAACAGGAAAAAGCCTCTAGATGTAGCAATTTCCTTTAAAAAGAGCCATTGAACAACTCTCTACGATGTTCCATGCTAAGCTGTCTGTGAAGGAAAAGAAAAAAAAGAGAAAAAACAAGAAAAAAAGATTCCATATATGCAGAATATCGTAGTTCAAGCAACTTATCTTGTTTTTCAAGCCTATAGATTTTCCTCGTTATTCAAGGCAAGGGACGGCAAGATTTCTGTATAGGGGTTTCGGACAAGGCGGTTCTAATAACGTACTTCTTGTTTTAATCTGACACTGTTTTCAGGAGTTTTGGGCTTTCAGGAGTTACTAAGAAATGTAAGAATATATTTCTTAGTATTGGACGTGATTGCCTCTTACTAGGTTCCTAGCTACCCCTGCAACCCGGATTCTAATGATCGTTTTTTAATATAACAACCTACGATTATGACGTCCTTCTTCAATCTTGTAGATACAAAAATGCAGTTTTTCGTAAATAATTTATTCTATTTAAAAAATTATTTTTTTAATAACAAAAGGCAATAGCTGTGGCAATTTCCTTTAAAATTAGCCATCAAACAGCTCTCTATGATGTTCCAGTGCCCCACTATCTGACTGGAACAGACGGAAAAAAGATGCAGTTTAGGCAAATATCAAGTTCAAGCAACTGGTTTTTCAAGCCAACAAATGTTCCTCGTTATTCAAGCCAAGGGACGGTAAGTTTCCTATATAGGGGTTTCGAGCAAAGCGGTTCTAATAGTGTACTTCTTGTTTTGATCTGACACTATTTTTTGGAGTTATGGGCTATTGCATTTATTAGTATTCGACGTAATCGTCTCTTACTAGGTTACTAGCTACCGCTGCAACCCGAATAACTTTTAGTGCCCGAATAACTATGTGCCGTGGTTTTCCTTTACTAGGTTAAATTTCAACAGGTTCTCTATAGCGCTGGACAATACATTTGTTAATTAGAAGCTTATAATTAGGAGCTAAAGTTAGGCTAGTATAATTAGGAGCTATGTAAGTTTCATCACATATAGCTGAAACCTAGTAAAGAACAAACCTTGGCACATAGTAACTAAAAGTAATTATAAGAGACGATCACGTCCAATACTAAAAAATACAATAGCCTGTAACTCCAAAAAATAGTTTCATAGCAAAACAAGAAGTAAACTATTAGAACTGCCTTATCCGAGAGCCCTATATAGGAAACTTACTGCCCCTTAGCTTGAATGAAAAGGGAAATCCGGGTTGCAGTGGTAGCTAACAACCTAGTAAGAGACGATCACGTCCCATAGTAAAAAATTGAGTTAAAATATTAAAATTATTGCTCAGGCACTGTAAATATTTTTGCAGTTTACATAATAACTTTAGGGATTCTGAACTGAACTTAAAAAAATTTTCAACTATTTTTCTGTCTTAAAAAGACATCGCTTACACTTAAGAGAAAAGAAATTCGGTAATGATGTTTTTCTAACAACGATCTCTACTAAGCTTCAAACTTTTGGTTTTCTTTTTTAAGGTGTTTGAATTGTTGTAATACCTTGTCAAAATATATACAAATATTTTTGCAATTACCAGTTTTTGCTCTCTAAGCAATTTAATGTCTTTTCGTACTAATGTCTATTCAAAGATATTTGATTGTTACCGCAAGTTCGATTTCTAGCAACGATTCCCAATAAAGCTTCAAACTTTTTGTTTTCTCTTTTAAGGTTTCTGCATTGTTGTAATCCCTTGTCAAAATATATGCAAATATTTTTGTAATTACCAGTTTTTTGCTCTGTCAGCAATTTAATATAAGCTTATCCATACATGAAAATCTTCAATTTTTCCACATTTATGTGACAACTGTGACGACGTCATTGCCATACTGATGCATGTAAAAATGACGTCACTCACATAATTTTTTTCCTTAAAATTAAGACTCTCAACAAATTTTCCAGTTTCCAAGGACAAAATCCCACACGGTGGCGCACATTGTTTTGAATTAAAATCAAGTTGCCATCAAGCCATAGCTAATTAAAGAAAAAGCCAAGACAGAGAGTCTCAGTGAGAGGCAAATCTGGCATTGGCCTTTTTTAGGATTGTATGAAAATGATGTCATTTCCCTTGTTGATAGTTAGTCTATCATCCATCCATCCTAGGGCAGAACCGAGGTAGATATACATAAAATGCTATGTATGATTTACTTATTATAAATCAACTATGCATGGGCAGGCTTTAATTTTTTTATAATTTGTTCTTCGGTTTAGTTGTAGCATCTTTTCGCCCTTTTGAAAATCTTGATTTTCCCCGTCGTTCGTTATTTTTACGTGCAAAAGCTTCTTTTATTTTGAATAGCACTCGAAAAGGTAACTTTTTTTGCTGTTCCTAGATTTTTTTTTCTTTTTTTTTTTGACAACTCGCCTGTCGATTAAAAATCCTAACAATATTCTTGTAAAGAAAAAAACAAAATTCAAAAATTTTCAGCGGCGAACTACTGTTTCTAGAAATCTCAACTTTGTCTGATAATTCTCAACTACTAGCATCAGGCTAAATCAGTTTGTCTAATAAATTAAAGCTTAGATATATTTACCTAATAGATTAAAGCCTAAATAGATTTTCCTGAATAGTTTAAATCAGGAGGGGGGGGGATAGCACCTTTAATTACCTTTTACCTTTCCATTGCATACTCTGGTCAGAACTACCAATGGCAATAAAGTCATTGGTAATACATATTATTTAACTTAGAGAATATAGGAAATATAAATATAAGAAAAATACAGGAATTAAGGAAATATAGGAAATAAAAGGAAATATAAATGATTTAAATTAGTTTTAGTATCCTCTTCTCCGTTTTTCATAACTAGAATTGACTCTTTTTCATGCCAAATAATATCCGTGCAAACTCCCCCAGACCCTGTATATTCTGTCGCTTAAACAGGCACTCTAAATTTGCGCTGCAAAGGGGGAAAAGTTCACAAGAAAACTATATAAAATAAAACGTTTCCAAGGATTATAATCAACTTGTTTTTAGCCAAAAAGATTCGTAAGGTGAAATTGTCAGGAATTTTTTATTTGACCAGTTCGAACCCAAATCCTTTGTTAGGACTGCGCTCAAAAACTGATAGGAAAAGAAATAACCACTAAACCCGCGACTGCAGGGAAGATTGTACAGCTTAAACATGGCTCTTACACAGGCAAAGATTGTAAAAATTCAAACAGAACTGAGAGGCTACCCGGACCTGCAATGAAGAATTTTTTGGCTAAAAAAATTCATTAGAATTTTCAAGTCGTTGTTTTTACTCGACAGATTCTTTTGAATTTAAATCATTCAAAGTCTTTGCAGAAGTAAATTACCCTAAGCTAAGAAGATGGGGTGAGAGGTCCCCACTGGACCTGACACTTCTGAGAAAATAGGAATCCACACAACTTAAGTTGAATGTCAGAAATTGTGTAGAATTATACAAATATTCTTAAATANAGTTGAATGTCAGAAATTGTGTAGAATTATACAAATATTCTTAAATAGTTAATATTTTCTTGGCATCTGGTGACCAATAAGCAAGAACACTATAATCGATACTTTATGTTTTGTTTATGATGCTCTGACATCAAGAGACAAATCAGCGAAAATCTCATTGATTTCTAATTTCTATCCTGTGGGAAAGTATAACGTTGCTAATACCGTTATTTTCTTCGAAAAAATGAATATTATAAAAAATAACCGAGTGTTAATGCTAAGCCATCTTTGGGCTCCACTGTTGACCAAATGGCTCAATTTTTTCCTTCTTCTTTTTGAAGTGATTGTATGATCTTCAATTGTGTCTTTGTCTTGGGCCGAAATACACAGTCAGATTATCAGCTCGCTAATAGATCCACGTGGACGCTATGATCTTTACATACAGAACAGAATCAACATAGCCCAATCCATCTTCTCTCAACTGCGCCGCCGTTTGTGGAACCGACAGGAGATCTGTATGAAGACAAAAACCTGTGTCTATAAAGGGGCTGTCAGATTTGTCATCTTCTATGCAGTTAATAATTGGCCACTGAAGGCGCTTCATCTCCATGGTATGGAAGTCTTTGACCATCGTTGTTTATGAACAATCCTGAGGATTCGATACTCCGACAGAATCTCAAATGCTAATGTGCGTCGCCGCTGCTATAACATCAAGCCCACAGTCATGATTGTCAAACTAAGAAGACTGCGTTGGCTTGGACATGTCCTAAGAAGACCCAAAGACCGCATCATCAAGCAAGTACTTCTAGCTGTTTTTTTGCCAGACGGGCGCAGTCGTCCTTTCGGTCAACTGAAGAATTGGTGGGCAACTGTCAAAGACGACCTCGATACCATTGGTGGATTTTGAAAGTTTGGTGGAAAGTAGAAAAGTTGTTGGCTCCGGCTTTCCGAAGAGCTGGCACAAGATAGCAACAAATGAGAGTCACCCACACGGAGTCTTCTACATGCCAGATGATTACTTACTTGTACGTCCCGAAGGAAGTACAAGTAAGTAAGTTGTCTTCATTAGTGTTTATTATTGTGGGTAGTGCACGTTTTTTGTTTTTGTTTGTTCTTTGTCTTCAGTCCTTTTGTTTTGTATAACAACAACACAATATTCTTTCAATCATTGAAATTTCACTTACAGCCTTATCTCTTTATATTTAGGTGGGTTAACACTATTCATCGTGTGGCGATAATATTTACTTTACTTAAGTTGCTTTTTTTCTTTTCTTTTTTTGTTACAAATTCTGTTTCTATGGCAGAGTACAGAAAAAAACAGCAATACATTCTGAAAGAAGGCGAATAGAAAAAGATATTGACCTAATTTACTAAAGAAAAATATAATACCCAAAAAACTAAAGAAGCCAAGACACAAAAGAAAAAAGACAAAATCATACACAGTAAATCCCACATTTTTAATAGGACCATCCATCCAGTTACGCAATTGACTGTGATCGAACTCTACCCACTTACATCTTGGGGGAGGAGGGCACTCCAAAGACTCTATCTTGGTTAGAACTTTATTATCACAAAACAAAATCATAAACAAAATCATTTCTTTCTTCTTTCTTTCTTCTTAACGGGGCACTCACCGATCAAACAGAAGAGTCTAAGGCTATAGCTTACTGCAACCATTCAAATATTCCGTCAAACATAATTATTCGACATAGACCATAACTGTATTCTTTACATAGGATATCTTTGTAACCAGAGTTTAAGCTACCTTTCACTATTGAATCTTTTCGCTCGTTTTTCTCTTTTATTATTCTTTCTTATTTTTAGAGCCACTAGTCAATCACCTTCAACAACATACAGAACAAACTTCTTTAGATAACAAGAGACCAGTGGTTCCAATTACGATGGTGGCATTTAACCCCTCCCCCTTAGATTTTTTTTGTCGCCTAAATGTTTCGAAAAATACTTTTTTTGGCATTTCCATTAAAAAAATCTTGTTTTGTATTTTCATTGAAAAAGAATTAGAAAAACAGCAGAATTGGGCCCCCCCCCCCAGGAATTTGAAGACAAAAACGTTTACCACCCCTGTCCCCTCCTACAATTTCGTGAAAGGGTGCCACTGACAGACACCCCATTATAGCAAGAAGGATCGATCTCTGCTTAGCAATATGGGGCCCGGGGTTGGATTTCGGCTGCCACAAGTCCTGGAATTGCCTGGAGATTATGCATTAGCATCTCCAAGCAGTCAAACAAGAAGAAACAAAATCGAATAGGAGAGATACAGATAAATACCATTGCCTTCCCCCACATTGCCTTTCGGTGGATTGAAGGGAGGGAAGGGGACTCTTCCTACTTAAGTATGCGCCTTACTTATATATAAACAAATCTGTTGACAACTAGCAGCTGTCGTTCGGCAGAGACAAAGAGAAAAGGAGAGCCAGAAAACAAAATAAAAACACAAAACAAACCACAAGTGCTCAAATGCATGTTTGAAAGTTCAATTTATTTTATTTTTCAATTCATCGGCTTTTGTTCAGGTATAATTTTTCCGTCATTAAAACAAAAAAAAAAGATATCAACGGAGTTTCCTATTTCAAAATAGTTCATTTTTGACCCTTCTGTGAAGGGGTCAAACTTTTTCAGAGGATTTATATAAAAGCATTTATATAAAAAGATTAAAACATATTTATAAAATATTATAGAAATTATTATAAAAAAATATTATAAATATTTCTATAAAAGAATTTATACAAAAGAATTTATATAAAACCAAAGCAATTAGCAGGTTTGAATTTCATGGACAAACTGATGGTTACAATGTACATTTTAATTTATTACCTTAAGTCAGATATGACTAATTTACGTATAATTGTGGATTTGCTGATGTTTTCAACGTTTCCAAAAAAGAGAGCATTCAGACTAAACGACAAAACCCACTTGATTTTTGCTAAGCGCAACTGCAGATTTTTTAAGGAGAGGGGAGGGGTAAACCTCAATTTTGGTATATTGCCATCATCCTACAGGGATAAATTTGGAAGCTAACTGATTGATAGATAGATACTACGAGTAAAGAGGGGCAAATAGGGGAAAATTAAACAAAATGTCTATAGCCAAAATTTGGAAAATGTAATTTTTCATGAGGTAGCCAAAAACCCCTTACCCATGACGTCCGTGACCCTTTGTCACTCTATTTAACAAGGCCCATATTAAGGTGAACCTCCCTCCATACACAAAAACTAGTAAGGCCCCGGCTTGAACAGCTTTCACTTATTGTTATTCCTTTCTTTTTAGATACTTCTAGAACACTCCATTTTTTATTCCTATTTTACCTATTTTTATTCTTATTATCATTTTTGTTAATCATGCAAATGTATTTCTCCTCGAAATCATGTATTAATAAGAATAAACAAAATGCTAGGATATTGGGAACAGGCTCAGTTGAACAAAAATTAAAAGTTTTAGTGCCCTTTTCAAGTGACCAACTGGATTGGAGGGCAAATTATCAAAATTTTGATATAGCCATTCCATTTAAATTATCCGTCTTGAAAGCAATTTAGCCATAGTTGAAAAGTCCAGTAATTATATCATTGCGGATAACATATAGATCCATAAAAGCAATTTGCGGATCTATATGTTATAGATCCCCAAATTAGATCCGTTAGATTAGATTAGGTATAATTAGATATGTTACATATCCGCGAATATAGATCCGCAATTTAACCAAAAATTTTGTGACCAATACAACAAGGCCGTATCCAGGGGGCGGGTTACCCAGTTTGAACCCCCCCCCCCCGAAATTTTTGACCGAGTCGAAAATAAGTCAAATTTGTAACCCCCCCCCCCCCTAAAAAAAATCCTGGATCCACCCTTGCAATACAAGTTTACAAACTTGTCCGTTTTCAAATCAACTCTGCAAGATATTCACCCAAGCTTCATTCAAGCTATTGTTACCATTTATCCTAAGAAACTATGAAAATATACAAGAAAAATATACGAATTAGTTTGGGATTTCGAGCAAGGGCCTCTCCTGTACAAAAGCCTTCATTGGGCCAATCAACACCTCAGTGCCCTCTGATTTTTATTAAACTGTGTTCTTGGAGAAGGGGTGTTGCGTTGTAAAATACCACAATAATTTAATTTTTAGAGAGTACAGATTTTATTAAGGTACAGATATCTTTGGCTATTGTCTGGCATCATTGGCACCCACTATTAGTTATCCAGAGTAATACAAATTGACGTATGTATCGTATGTGACGTATATGACGTATGTAAGTATGTATCGACTTTAAAAGTCACAGCAGAAATAATTTTTACGAAGGGGTGAGATCACCCCTTCGACAACAGTCAATCCATACAAAAAATAGGATGTTGAAATTTACCTTTATAAAAAAAAAACAAAAAAAACAACAACAACAACAACAAAAAAACAATATCAAACATGGCATCAATCAATTATACCCAAGAGAACTGTTTATATATACTTTTATTATACCCTTTTCCTTTGATGCTCATCGTAGTGTTACCTTTCGCGAGTTCGGATTTAAAAGTGGTGTTACAAACATTCTGAACTAGCTAATTTTTGTACTTGATGGTAATCAGTGATTCGTAAATATATGTAAATGGAAGCTAATTAATTAAAAAATTTAAGTCCGAAAACAAATACGTTTTCTTAGCAAGAACTTCAAACAAAAGCAAGAAATCATACCCAATTCGTATTTTTAGAATTCCTGAGAACAATTCTGGATTTGTGGCAATCAGACGGCCACAATAAAGCAGAACTTCCTGCTGCAGAACGGCCTGCATCAGATCATACGGTGCTACGTGTTTGTACAGCACTAACTGAATTTCCTTGGGGGTCATAGGCTTATCCAAAACTATCTCTTCTTTTCCAATTACTCCTACTGTTAACTAAAAAGAAAAACATTAAAAGAGAAGCTAAGAGGAGAACCATAGGTAGTAAACTATTTGGTATACATTTAGTTCTTATTTCTTTTACTGTAGTTTCGCTTTTATTTTCGAAATAATTCTAATTTTACGAGTAGAAGCCTTTTAATATCTTAATTTGTTATGTCAAGCATACATGGGTATCAATTTATCATTATTCCAACAGGGACAGGGTATCATAATTTAATATATTTCAATGTATAATATAATAAAAAAAAAAAAAAAAAAAAAAAAAAAAAAAACGGCTCCGTAGTTTTTAAAGCCTTTTCGTGAGCACTCCTAGTGTTCTACTTCTTACTCTTAGCTAACAAGAGAAGTATAAAATGAGAAGCTAGAACCATAGTTAATAAAACAACAGTCATAATAAATGAACTACCTTTAGATTTGAATACTTCGATACGTAGAAACTTAAGAGTTTAATATATTTACATTCTTTTTGTAGTTCAGTATATTTTATTACATTTTCATAGGTCAATACATGGAAATAATTGGCAATTAAATGTTTATGTTATAAAAAAATACAACGTCAATATTGGGAATACTTGGGAACTCCTACAGAAATAAGTGCCATTCACGCCCCAAATTATTAGGTAAACTAGATATTTACTACTACTACTACTACATTAAAAACTCACCGCAACACAAAGCCGCCAGAGGCCAAGAGCTACGTACACTCCTGCTCCATCTCAATATATTCGAAGCCTCCCTCTTTACACCCTCCCAGGAAGTTCTCATTTCCCTTAAACCTTTTTTTACGGCATCCTTCCACCCGAACCGTGGACGGCCTGTTTTCCGTTTAGCCCTAGATGATTGGGCGAAAAGGACAATCTTGGGCAATCTGTCATCCTTCATCCACAGAGCGTGCCCTAGCCATCTCAATCTTTCTCTCATTATAGCCCTAGAAAGCGGGTGTTGAGCTACTGTTTGAAATACGGTCTATCAGTCGGGTACCCAAAACAATCCATAGGCAAATTCTATGGAAACATCTACCAAATCTTCCTCCGTATTTTGAAACACCCATGATTCAGACCCATATTTGACCACTTTCATCACTGTAGCTTCTGTAGCACTGTGTCGCTTATCTTCCTATTCTTCAACTGTGAAAAAACACTCTGAGCTTTGGCTATTCTACTTGTAACATCTTCACAGTACCTACCGTCTTTACTAATAATTAATTAAAAAAACTTTTTCCACAAAATAAGTTTTTCAAAGAAAAGTAAAGAACTCCATTAAACAAAAATGAGCAAAAATAAAATCAAATAATCTACCAAGCGTGAAACTACCACATATCAGCATCGATAAATAAATGAAACCCAAAACCCAAAATAACCAAGTCAAATTCAGAACGAGCAGAAATTAACATAAGTTTGGCTCAAAACCCCTATGCCTTCCCAAGGCCAGAACAAAATTTGCACTTTACTGAAAAAAATATAAATGTTTTTACTTTTATAACTTTAATAAATCAAATAATATTAACATTTTGATTACTAAATATCAGCATATGTATATTAAACTGACAATGCACAATCATTTGTATTTTTTTCAGTAAAGTGCAAATTTCGTTCTGGCCTTAGGAAATCTTGATTTTGATTGGATGTGTTTCGGGAAATGGTGAGCGTGGAAGGGGTGTTAGTCACCTTCCAATCACTTTCGACTATTAAAAAGGGCACAAGCCACTCTAATTTCCAATTAAATGAGCCCTTTTCGAAGTTTCTACGACAACTTCTTCGATACGAAGTGCCCTGCTCTAAAGAAAAAAATAATAATAAATAATAAATTGTTCCAACATCGTTCTTATATGCCCCCAGGCCATAACTTGAAACCCTTGCCCTGATGGTTGTGGGGGAGTTTCCTCCTCAAAAACATATTTTCCATCTGGAAATCAACTAAGCTGAACAAAATGGCTATCTCAAAATTTTGATTGGATGTGTTTGGGAGAATGATGGGCGTAGGGGGGGGGGGCTTGTTGCCCTCCAATCACTTTCGACTAATATAAAGGGCACTAGCCACTCCGATTTCCAATCGATTGAGTCCTTTTCTTAGTTTCTACAACAACTCCTTCGATACGAAGTGCCCTGGTATGGAAAAAAAAATAATACATTGTGCCAACATCGTTCTTTACTTGGTAATATTTACTTTACTGGTAATATTATAGGCAGCGCAATCGGGCTGCCCAGTAATGAATAGTCAAAACTTCAGTTTGAAGTTACTGATGGATAGCTGTGGGAATTCGAATCAATTAGTCAAAAGGGTTGAATTAAGAAAGGGTTTCACTATGTGGTTGCAAGTCAAATTTTTTAAAAGAATTAAATGTCATCCGAAAGCCATCTCTGATGAGATTTTATTAGTAGTAGTATTTTCTTTAACACAACATCCTCTTGTATAACTGCTATATATTTTTTATGATCCAAATTTGCATTTTTTACTCACAGCATGACCATCCTAAGCCGTTTTACGAACGATATGTTAGTTTTGGGGTATTTTCCATATGATACAGAAATAGCAATGGAATTAGCGAATAGGTAAAACCACCACGCATCTAACAATGATGGTGACAATCAGCGGGATGGTGAAAGAGACTTAGACCCAAAAAAGTTGTGCCGACTCATACTTCGAACCAGGGCATCAAATCAAGACAATGTAGGAGGCGGGGGGGAGTAATGTATTTTGCAAAGTCTTGAGAGGGGCAATTTTGTTGTTTTATCTATTTTTTTTTACTAAATAAGTATTTTCTTAACGGCGTATATTTTAATTCTTCAGACAATTTTGATTTGGCGTGATAATTCAAAAATGGCACATTTCATTT
>JAQQPU010015026.1:11705-21862 GCA_029168905.1 Artemia sp. Kazakhstan ARC1039
AGAGTTATTTGATTTAACAGTCTCTGCTATAATACTAATTTTTTCTTATTTTTAAAACTGGGATCTCTTCTTATTACTTTGGGAGTCGTAATGCATCAGAGATGTAAATATTTATACCCAGTCGACGTAAAAAAATGCAAGCCTTTTTAGGCCTTCTGTATCTCTTTGAAGTATTAAAGTCAGGCAGTGAGGATTGCGAAAGTATCTATGCAGCTGATGGAACTGTGCGGGACATTTTCCTAGCTACGATGAACCTTAAACAATTCGAATATTTGGAAAGCTGTCTTCGGTTCAATAATAGGCAAAGGCGCTACGAAAGAAGTGGACCTCTAGCTCCCTCAAAGAGGTTTTTTACCCCTTTGTCACTAACTTGAAAGCAAATTACTCACCTAACGAGTGCTTGACGATTGATGAAATGATATTTGCAATTAGAGGACATTGCAAATTTAAGATGTACATTTCCTCAAAACCGAACAAACTTTGGAATGAAAAATCAATACCTAGTGGTCTTGAAGACATTCTATATGTCTATTGCCTTTGTCTATGATGAAAAAGAAACCGCTATGGATGAAATCCAGAATGCTTAAGTTGCAACATGAACTTTAATGAGCCTTGTTGATCAATTGAAGGGTTCAAACTGCAACATTACAGCCGACAACTGGTTCATATTTGTAAAGCTTATAAAAAGGCTCAGACCATTGGGAATTACCTTTGCAGGCACAGTGAGAAAGAACAAACAAGAAATCCCCCCCTATTTCTTTGCTAGTCATACAAGGGAACCCAACTCGTTCATTTTCAGGATTAGAGACCATCTGACCCTGGTTTCGTTTGTTTCAAAGAAAAAAAACGCAGATATTCTTGCTTCATCAATACACTTTTCATCAGATATTGATCAAAAGAATAGTAAACTAGAGATAACCATGACGTACAACCCAAAAAAAAGTGGAGTAGACTCTTTAGGCCAAATGTGTTCTAATTACACGACCAGCTGCCGCACAAGAAGATGGCCCATGACGGTGTGGCATGTGATCATGAACATAGCTGGAGTCAACGCCAACGTCATTCTGAGCTACTCAAGACCCCAAGAAAATGACTTGACCTGAAGCAAAATGCTGGTAGAGCTAGGACGATGCCTCATCGACCCACAACTTAGGATCAGAGAAGTCCTTCAAACTGTACCACGAGAACTGCAATTTTCGATCGACAACATTACAAGATTTTCAGCTGAGAATGCCCCCCCCCCATGTGTCTTCTTCAGTTTCCAATGACCGAAAAAGGTCGTTGCATCATTTGCCCTCAATGAAAGAACAGAGAATCAAAGTATACGTGCAGTGCATGTCGAAAAGGGGGTGTAAGGAATGGGCCAGGTTCCTGTGCCTAAAATGCAACTAGTGGGATGATTTTTTTATTTTAGTGTTTATAATTGATATATCTGAGTGTGTAGCAAGCGATATGGCATTACAGTTAAAATGGTATTTTTTTCGAATTTTTAAAAACTGGAATCAAAACCTGCAGTTAGTGTAACTTTTTTTTTCACCCTGCCAGTTAAGAATTAAAAAGAATCATTATACAGAAGAAGATTCAACACATGTTAAGATAAGAAAACAGGAAAAAGCCTACGGTTTTTCTTCTTTGTAATAGCAAGAGACGAACCTCAAAGATTCAGGCAGCCAACTAGGTGCAATAGATGCAATAGTTTCAACTTCTGTTGACCATCTTTTGGTGTAATGCCCAGACACCATAGGTATTTTTGCAGCTTGCATTAGCATTAGCGACTCTGTACTGATGTAATTATAGCTAATATTATAGTATCGCATTTATTTTTAAGGCATATATGGTTACAACCTAAGATTATTACGTCATTCATCAATCTTGTACATGAAAATACAGTTTTTCTTAAAAATATGTTAACAAAGGGCAACTTGCGTAGCTTCCAGCCCTTGCCCTGGCGGCTGGACAGCCCTTGCCAGGTTGAAGTGATTAGAGATGGGAATTTATGATTCTCCAAGTTAACATAAACTTTTAAAATAATAATAAAATTTTTATATAGGGGTTTTGGAAAAGGCAATTCTAAGAGTGTACTTCTTGCTTTGCTTTAACTTTAACTTTAGGTGTTATGGGTTATTTTAGTTTTTAGTATGGTGTGTGTTCGTCTATTACTAGGTTGCTAGTTACCGCTGCAACCTGGAAAAAAAATCCCACACAATTTGCTTTCTTTTCATGCTGCAGTCTTTTCAAAAATATTTGATTATTAAAGCAAGTCAGATTTCTAACAAAGATATCTACTAAGTTTCAGAATTTTGGTTTTCTTTGTTAAGGTTTTTGATTCGTTGTAATCCCTTGTTAAAATATATCCAAATAATTTTGTAATTACCAGTTTTTTCTGTTTGCGCAATTTAATGTCTTTCCATACTAAAGTCTGTTCAAAGATATTTGATTATTGAAGCTAATCCGATTTCTAACCACGATATGTACTAAGTTTCAAACTTTTGTTTTTCTTTTTTAAGGTTTTTGTATTGCTATAATCCCTTATCAAATTACAGTAACCCGGTAACTTCGGAGTTACTATTGGCTAGAGCTTGTTCTTTAACACAATTTTCATTAATCAAAATATTTTAATATATACTACATGGTCTAATGGTTAGGATAGCTGGCTCTTACCGAATTATCCAGAGTTCGATTCCCGATATGGATATTTTTACTAATGTTAATTTCTTAAGGAATAAAAGAAAAAAACCCCACATAAACACGTGTAAACTTTATCAGGTAGCAAGTTGATTATATTTAACAATTCATAAAAAATGATTTATTTAAAAAAAGTAAAAAAATGGAAAAGAAGGAAATAACGACAAAAAAAGAAAGAGTAACCGTGAAAAGTATCAGAGTTGAAAAATCCAAATATCTACTTTAAGAAAAAATTACTACAAAAAAATAATACAAACAACCCCGGAAATATCAGAGAATATATCAGAAAAGTCTATTTAAAATAAATAAAAAGGCCACCAAAGGAATAAAGCTCGAGCACACGTCTGGATGGCTACTAAGTTGTCTTGTGATCCAGGTCTTAAAAAATTTACATTAAAGAACGAACTGTAGCTCATAGTAACTGAAATATTAAAAGATATAATTATACAGAGGATGATTCAACACATCTTTAGATAAGAAAACAGGAAAAAGCATACGGTTTTTCTTCTTTGTAATAGTAAGAGACGAACCTCAACGAATTAGGCAGCTAACTAAGTCCAATATAAGCAATAGTTTCTTCTTCTGTTGATCATCTTTTAATATAATGCTCAGACACAATAAATGTTTTTGTAGTTTGTACTAAACATTAGCGACTCTGTACTGATGTAATTATAGCTAAAATTCTAATATTGCATTTATTTTTTAGCCATATGTGGTTACAACCTAAGATTATAGCGTCATTCATCAATATCGTACATGAAAATACAATTTTTCGTAGGAATATGTTAACAAAGAACAACTTGCGTAACTTATAGCCCTTGCCCTGGGGGCTGGATAGCCCCTGTCAGGACAACTTGAACTGATTAAAGATAGGAACTTATGATTCCACCCCTCAAGAGGTAATCCACTCATGATGGCAAATTCCAAAAGACAACTCTCGTGACCAGGATCCCGCATACAAACAATATAAAGTACCTTCTCCAAAAAAAGTCCACATACAAGACAGAAGTATTGAGCGGTATTGCCTTGTTCACTGACTATTTTAAAAACTGTTTTATTTTTCATTACAAAAAGCACTAGATGTAGCAATTTCCTTTAAAGTGAGCCATTATACAGCTCTCTATGATTTATCAGTGCCCAGCTAGCTGAGGAGGAAAAAGACTGAAAGAAAAAAAGATGCTGTGTAAGCAGAATATCGTGGTTTCAGCTACTTTTCTTGATTTTCAAGCCAAATATAATTTTTTGTTCTTCAAGCAGAGACGGTAACATTTCTATATAGGGGTTTTAAAAAAGACAGTTCTAAGAACGTATTTCTTGCTTTGATCTAACTCTAATTTTAGGAATTATGGGTTATTTTAGTTTTTACTAGGGTGTATGTTACTCTCTTACTAGGTTGCTACATACCGCTGCAACCTGGAAAAACCGCAGACAATTTGGTGTTTTTTCATGCTGCACTCTTTTCAAAGATATTTGAGTATTAAAGCAAGTCTGATTTCTAACAAGTATATCTACTAAGCTTCAAACTTTTGGCTTTATTTTTTAAGGTTTTTGATTTGTTTTAATCCCTTGTTAAAATATATAAAAATATTTTTGCAATTACCAGTTTTTTTCTTTTTACGCAATTTAATATCTTTTGATACTGAAGTCTGTTCAAAGATATTTTATTACTGAAGCTAATCCGATTTATAACCACGATATGTACTAAGCTTCAAACTTTTGTTTTCTTCTTTTTTAAGGTTTTTGTAAAAAAAAACAACAACACATAAACAAGTGTAAACTTTATCAGGTAGCGAGTTGATTTTGTTTAACAGTTCGTAAAAAAGTAATTTTATTAAAAAAAACAGTAAAAAAAGGAAAAGAAGGAAATAACAAATAAAAGAATAACCGTGAAAAGTATCAAAGTCAAAAAATCATTATATCTACTTTCAAAACAAATAACTACAAAAAATACAAACAAACCTCGGAAATATCAGAGAATATATCAGAAAAGTCTATCTAAAATAAACAAAAAGGCCTCCGAAAGTAACTTCGGAGTTACTATTGGCTATATTTCGTTTTTTAACCTAAACTTCATTAATCAGATATTTCAACATATCCTACATGGTCTAATGGTTAGGATAGCTGGCTCTCACCCAGTTAGCTTGAGTCCGATTTCCGGTATGGGATGTTTTTACTTATGAAGATTTCTTAAGGAATAAAAAAAAAACAACAACACATAAATACGTGTACACTTTATCAGGTAGCGAGTTTATTTTATTTAATAATTCGTAAAAAAATAATTTTATTTAAAAAAACAGTAAAAATAAGGAAAAGCAGGAAATAACAAAAAAAGGAAGAATAACCGTGAAAAGTGACAGAGTCGAAAAATCCAAATATCTACTTTAAGAACAAACTGCTACAAAAAATACATACAAACCCCGGAAATATCAGACAATATATCATATATGTATTGTAGTAACTGAAATATTAAAAGGAATCATTATACAGAGGTTCGTAATGGAATCGATTTTCAAGACCCCGAAAACTTTCCAAGTAAAATATAATCGCCCAGTATAAACCCACAAAATTAAAGTAACACTTAGTTGTGAAATTTAAAAACATTGTATTACAATTGTAAATACGAAAAATCTTTCCCACAAGAAAGGTAATAGCAGTAGGTATTCAAAATTATCAATTTCACAGGACACGCAACCAACCATGTAATCTAAATCTTGGGTTTGAAATTTGCATAAAATGTGTCAAAAATTGCATCAATTACAAGGTAAAGCTTTAAAAAATATTTGCGTGAGATGCAATGTAAAATTATGTAAAACTATGTATTTTTCTTTAAAGTAAAAAATGTTATCATGCTAAGAAGAATTCCAAAGCGAAATTTTAAAGAATCACAAGCCGGATCAAAAGTCAATTAAAATCGATTAGCCCATTGGTATATAACTGCCCAATAGTAATGTAGGACAAATAGTGGAACCAATAGAATCTGAAAAATATACTTGTTAGTAACGCCCGGACGTAACCTCTGGCGAAATTGGAAAGAGTAGATAGCTAGACTTAGCAATTTTGAGCTAATTATTTCAGTCTTGTTTCAGTCTTGCACCAGCCTTTATTCGAGTCTTTTTTCAGTCTAGGAGGAGTCTAGAAGGAGTTTAGATTCGATAAGGAGTCTCTTATAAGTTATTTTGAGAATTATTCTCTCATGTTGAACCTATGTGAAATAAATAGACAGAAGTACTGAACGTTGCTTATATTACCAGTGAGCAGTTTTAACCCAGTGTCTTTTACTGCAAATGTATTGATATACCAGAAGGTCTGTTCGATATGTGAGTAAATAAATACATCCCTTTCTTATTTTTATTCTCTTTATGCTAGTATTTCTCAGGATAGCTTGTCCTTGTGGCTCCACTCGCTCTCGAGGGAACCTGAAGCCCTTCAATCTGATTTCGACTCAGTATGGCCATTAATGTAGCTCCCCGTTTTGAACCGCTAATTTAAGCTCCCTAAACTGGTAGTTCAGCCTCCACTCGGGCATGCCATTCGTGAAACGTCTACCAAGAGTTTAACTAATAATTACTCACTGAAATAAGTAAATGAGGAACTCATATACAAAGAATTAACTTAAAGTACAAGAACGAAACTTCCTTATCAATAAAGCCGATTAACAATTGAAAACCCCTTCTCTTATTGAAAAAAAAAATGACAATTAACAATTGAAACCCCCCCCCCATTAGAATTGGCACGACACTGTTTAAAGGAGCTAAAACACAGGACAAAATCTTCTACAAAAAAATATTGAGAAATATTACGCATTGAGAAAGTGTGATATTTTGTGCATGCTTTGAAGTGTCATATTTTGTACATGCTTTGAAGTGCAATATTGTGTTAAGCATAAATCCCCTGAAAATAGTAAAAAAGAAAATATATATATTTAGGAAGTATCAAATTTAAATAGTATCAAAACAAATAAAACCAGTACCGAATTTTATCCTATAAAAAAAAACAAATCAATATGTCGTTAGATCAAAACGAACAATTATTAAAACAAAAAATTATTACCAAAACAGTGGAAATTTCAAAGTCACTACCCCCATATAACGGAGATTCAGATGTAGATGAATTTATCATCCAATTAAATCAATTTGTGGAGGTAACTCAGACGGATTTAAAATCATTAGTAGGCATGTTGTTAATGAGACTTAAGGGGCAAGCACTAACATTCTTAAAACAAATAGAAAATACAATAGGGGAAGACAACAATCTTCCAATAAACTCAATTGAAAAATTGCTAAAAGCATTCCAAGAAAGATTTGTTGAAACTAGTTCAACACACAAATTAAAGCACGGAACTGTATGTTTCGAAGAAACCCAAAATGTTAGAGAATACCTGCACAAAGTAATGGTATCTATTGAAGCTAAATACAGGAAAGAATCTGGTCCCTTATATAATAAAATTGTACTAAATGCTTTCATGCAAGGATTGAGCCCCAAACTGTACCGAATGTTAATATCAAAGAATATTCAAAAATTAGAGCTGGCAGTCCAAGAAGTAGAGAGAATGATCGAAATAGATTCGATTGTGGCAAACCACAATAAGTCAAGAATAAACAATGTAGAAAATTCAAATCCGGGACGATCACGAGGAACTTCCCCAGGATTCTTTTCGAGAGACAATTCACCCAGACCAAACCAAAATAGATTTCCAACCCTTACCAGGCAAAGAATGGTACGTTTTGTACCCACAAACACGACAAACTACGTAAACAACCCCCCAATTATATGCTATGCATGTAATAAACAAGGACATATTGCCAGGGAATGCCGTACGAGAAACAACTACACACCAGCAACCCCCAGTTTTAATAACCGTTTGTTCGGGAGAACAAACATAAATGCCAATGGGTCAGGAAGTTATAGAAATAACCCCCCGTGCCTCCCATCGTTCCGCAACCCCCACCAACAAGGATTTGAATACACAAATCCTTACCAATATACAACCCCCCAACCCTATTCAAATCCTTCCCAATACACGCCTCTCCAGTTCTATTCAAATCCTTCCCTCAACCGACAAAATAATTATCGGTTCCCCAACCCAAATACACGACAAAACATGTACCAATATAATTCACGGACAGTGTATCCAACTATATTTAACAGGAATACGGGCGATGACAGAAGATATTTTTTCCCGTCGGAAAACAAAAGAAATTTTTCGACAAACGAAAGAAATTTTTCATCAATACATAATGAACAAATGCCACGAGCCGTTGGCACACGAAATTCTAACCCACGCAATAATACATGGCAACCAAGACAATCAAATGTCAATCAGCTTGGGAGGTTCCAAGTTGAAGGAGGTTCCCTAGCAGGTGAAATTCCCACCGAACCCCAATGTCAAACCCCAACCTATCAAATAAGTGCACAGGGAAACGAATTAGGCCCCCAAGAAAATTAACCGGGACCCTGGAGGCCAGTATTTTTTATAGATCCCTTCCAGTAATTGTACCTTCTTTTAGTCATAATAATGATATATTACCAGTATTAAATAACTTTGGTGTTGCAAGTATTAATTTCAAAGCGTTAATAGATTCCGGTGCGTCAGTTAACATAATAAACTCGACTGTATTTAATAGACTACCAGTACATATTAAGCGACGGAAAAATTTCAATATTCCCAGTCTAACTAGTGTCACTGGACATAGGCTGGAAGCGATAGGCTCCATACGTCTAGACGTGACAAAAGATAACAGAATCTTTCCTACAAACTTCATCATATGCAAAAATTTCCCATATGCGGCTATAATCGGGGCTAATTTTCTAAAATCTAATAAGGTATTATTAGATATAGCAAACAACAGACTCGTGTATCCATACGGTCCTATTCTCCAACGCGTGGAGAGAGGGGAAGCAACAGTGAATAGAATAAAATCTTTTGTACCCTATCTCTCGTCTTGTGGGAGAAAATCAAGCAGCAAATGGATCGAGTCAATAAAAGCAAAAATAGGGAAAATGCAGAAAATAGCTGAATTATGGAATGAAATAATAAATCTAAGTACTATTGTAAGGGGACAGGACTTGGATTTACCCTTACAATCAACCCCAAAAGCAGAAGACTTGACGCAACCAAGCGCCAATATTAACTTAATAGAAAATAACTCGGAAGACAAATATTATGGATTCACGGTGCGTAAAACAAAAATCCCCCCAAACACAATGCAAAGAGTTCAAACTTCACAAATGATCACCCCTGTAAATGACAATTCCGAAATTTGGTTTGCATTCCCGTGTAAAAAAATCCCCGAAAATCTGTTTTATGAGGAACAGATCATTTTATATGAGAAAGGAGAAGGCTTTATTTGGTTGACCAATACACATGAAAATGATATGATTACATTAAAAAGGGAACATGCCTCGTTGAAATACAAGTTATTTCTGAGCACGAGCTAAACAAATGGAAAAACTCCAAGGAAAGCTTAGTTAATAGCGTTCGTGTTAGCAATCCAAAGAAAACTGCTCTGGAACTTTAGAGATATATTTTCCAGATGTGAAGAAGATATTGGATTGATACCGTTCGATGAACATTCTATCCAAGCTACAGGGTTGTCTGTAGCTAAACAGCCCTATCGCATTCCTTATCGCTATAAAGAATGGTTAAAAAATAAAATTCGTGAATTAGAAAGAAACAATATTATACGGCCAAGTATAAGCCCGTATTCAGCCCCTGTTATACTAGTACCAAAAAAGAACAAGGACCTTAGACTTGTAGTAGATTATAGAGCCTTAAATAAGCAGGTAGTCAGCGACAAATTTCCCCTGCCCCGAATTGATGAAATCCTAGACTCCATCTCAACCCAAAATAAAATTTTTACATCTCTTGACCTCACACAAGGTTATCATCAGGTTAAGATAGCAGATAACGACGTTTATAAAACGGCCTTTTCGACAACCGAATGTTGTTCTTATGAGTATTTAAGAGTACCCTTCGGACTCAAAACTAGTTCAAGTGCAATATGTAGACCTCTGTCACACTTATTACGAGGTATAGAAAATATTATTCACTTTGTGGATGATGTCATCTGTGTAGGAGAGACCCCAGAGGACCATCTAAACTGATTAACCAAGGTTTTCGAAAAATTCAGAGAAGTTAATCTGAAATGTAGACCTGAAAAGGTAAATTTATTTCAATCTGAAATAAAATTCTTAGGAATGATAGTGACCCAAGGTCAAATATCACCGGACCCTGAGAAGATAAAATGTGTAGAGAATCTTAAGCCGCCAAAAACTATGAAACAATTGAGAGGCATTATTGGTTTAACAAGTTATTTTAGAAAATTCATACGCAACTACGCCCAAATTGCTAAACCCCTAACGGACCTGACTAAAGGGGATAAAAAAACTGTAACCTGGTCGAATAAAGCTCAGACTTCATTAGATACTCTCAAGAAAGAACTTACTTCTGAACCAATACTTTCACAACCAGA
>JAQQPU010015027.1:10078-21861 GCA_029168905.1 Artemia sp. Kazakhstan ARC1039
AACTACGTTTAATAAAATGGCTGTCTTAAAATTTTGATTGGATGTGTTTGGGGAAAAGGTGGGCGTGAGAGGGGGGTTAGTTCCGCTCAAATCACTTTCGACTATTACAAAGGGCACTAGCCCTCAGAATTTCCAATCGAATGAGCCTTTTTTGAAGTTTCTACGATACCGCCTTCTATAAAAACCTTATATGCCCCCAGGGCATAACTTGAAACCCTTGCCCTGAGGGTTGTGGGGGATTGTCCTCCTCAAAAACATATTTTCTATCTAGAAATCGACTACGCTGAACAAAATTGCTATCTCAAAATTTTTATTGGATGTGTTTGGGGGATTGAAGGGCGTGGGGGGCTAGTTGCCCTCCAATCACTTTCGACTATTAAAAAGGGCACTAGCCCTTTGAATTTCCAATTGAATGTGCCTGTTTTGAAGTTTCTACGACAACGCCTTCTATAAAAAACCTTATATGCCCCCAGGGCATAACTTAAAACTCTTGCCCTGAGGGTTGTGGGGAAGTGTCCTCCTCAAAAACATATTTTCTATCTGGAAATCAGCTACACTGAACAAAATGTCTATCTGAAAATTTTGATTGAATGTGTTTTGGGAAATGATGGGCGTGGGGGGGGCTAGTTACACTTCAATCACTTTCAACTATTAAAAAGGACACTGGCCCTTTAATTTACAATCGAATGAGCATGTTTTGAAGTTTCTACGACACTGCCTTCTATAAAAACCTTATATACCCCCAGGGCATAACTTAAAACCCCTGCCCTGAGGGTTGTGGGGGAGTATCCTCCTCAAAAATATATTTTCTATCTGGAAATCAACTATGCTGAACAAAATGGCTATCTAAAAATTTTGATTGGATGTGTTTGAGGGAATGAAGTTTCTACGACAACGTCTTCTATAAAAACCTTATATGCCCCCAGTGCATAACTTAAAACCCTTGCCCTGAGGGTTGTGGGAGAGTGTCCTCCTCAAAAATATATTTTCTATCTGGAAATCAACTACGCTGAACAAAATGGAAATCTGAAAATTTTGATTGGATGTGTTTGGGGAAATGATGGGCGTGGAGGTGGGCTAATTACACTCCAATCACTTTCGACTATTAAAAAGGGCACTAGCTCTTTAATTTCCAATCGAATGAGCCGTTTTGAAGTTTCTACGACAACGCTTTCTATAAAAACCTTATATGCCCCCAGGGCATAACTTAAAACCCTTGCCCTGAGGGTTGTGGGGGAGTATTCTCCTCAAAAATATATTTTCTATTTGGAAATCAACTACGCTGAACAAAATGGCTATCTCAAAATTTTGATTGGATGTGTTTGTGTGAATGATTGGCGTGGGGGGGGGGCTAGTTGCTCTCCAATCCTTTTCGACTACTAAAAAGAGCACTAGAACTCTCGATTTACAATCGAATGAGCCCCCTTTGAAGCTTCTACGACGACCCCTTCCATATGAAGTGCCTCTGGGGGAAAAAAATAATAATAATAAAGCACATTGGAGCCGTATGGCCTTTACTATAGGCAACGCTACAGCGTTGCCTCTGATATGCATTACAACTCTGGATGTGCAATAAATTCCTTTTTCCGCATTAGCTTACGGTTGTAAATTAAGTCATATACTTCTTGTATGGGTTGTGAATTCTTAGTTTAATCTGCAAACTTTGATTCCTTTTAATCTATTTCCGTATATGATTCTGTAAATGAAAGTCTGTATCTCTAATCATTTGTGCTATTTGGTATTTTCTCCAGCTTTTGATATTTTGCGCTCTTTTTTGTAGATAGTGAAATGCCCAGAATGAGTTTAGTCTCTGAATAATAACATTCATTCATTATGACACTGGGTATACGTTTTTTAGGTACTTGTGTATTAGCCAGTACACTCGAGAATTTGGTTCTACAAGATCAGACAATCACCAGTTTACAGCTGTCAGTATTCGGAGAAAATTAGCTTAGGCTCAGTTGAAATCTACGTTTCAGGTATATTTTTATTAAATATTTAATATGCAGAGATAGTATTTTCGTTGGTTTAGGTATTTAATATAAAGCGATCTGTGCGGCCGCCTTTCCATAATTCTTTGTTGTAGTTTCCATAATTTTGTCTCTAAAGTATTGTATTTTCATCATATCTTTCATTATGATTAACCTAATTTCTCTTCTCGAGTGTGTGCTGGCTAATTCGCAAGTATCTTTTTTATTTTCCGATTCAAATATTTGACCACAACGACTAATTTACCTTGTATAATCTACCCGCTGACGCTCTGACGCCTCTAACAGTAAGATGACAAGTCATTACTTTTAAGGCAAGAATTGTCTTTGTTTTTGTCTTTTCCAACAAAGTGCTTTAGCTGCTTTTAGGGATGTTTTTGAAGATGCTTTAAATAAAAGGACTTAGCAGAGTACAGCGTGTAAAGCATCCGTTCAATTCGCCCAAATAGGAATGTATCAAGGCCAATCGATATCAAAATGACATCACTCTAATCTGTACAAAAGTACGGGCGTTGTTATTACATATTCAAAATATTTTGTGCGATATTAATTAGCTGGAAGTTATCCAATACTTCATATATTGATATTGCCAGTTCTTATTCCATATTTTGAAAATAACAAGCTGACAAGAGAACCCAGATAAAACTTGTTTTAACAATTATTCTTAAAGAAACATCTTTTTCAAAGTTACACTTTAGAAAATTAGGTTCTTCTAATATGTTTCCTGATGCTCAATCCTAATGAAATATACCAAAGTATGATAAAAAAATATAATACTTTAGAAACAAATTTTGGCTATATATTTGCTCATTAGGTGGGGGGGGGGGGGCCAAAAGTATAGTGGGTCTGCATGCCTAATGATTTAGGTACAATTATTCTTCATATTATGTAGTAAGAATTTTTTTCTAACTTTACACTGTCCAATACTTTACCCCCCCCACCCCCTAATGTGCAGATATATAGCCCAAATTATATACTTTCCATCCATTCTGTCACTTCTCTTTGTCTTATCTCGATCTAGTGCGAAGCTGAAAGAAACTAACAAAAAAAAAAATGATTCTGCAATGCGTTAATGATTGAACACCTAGAACGGTATGGTGTAGATCATTCAAGTACCGAAAATTATTTGCTCACGTAATTCTTTGTAAGTTCAGTACACAAACATAACCCATCTTTAGTCTTGTACTAATGCAGACAACGTGAAACTACACCCCATGCTATTAAAATACAAGGAGTTCCGTGTCCAACGAACAGAATGCGGTCAAGCACAGACGCAAACAATCACATAAAAGGAGAAACAAGTAAACAAACACGCAATTAGAGAGCACTAACCTTCATGATGGGCTATGGCTTCAAATTTTCACTCCCTGCATCTAAATACTAAATGAGAATTTGTTTTCATAAGTACATACGATACACCGCATAAAAAGCACTCACGACTATTTGGCAATGACAGTTTTATGAGGGAGATATCGATTCCCTTTCAGATCGACATAAAACTGACTAACAAGACAACCCTGAAGGATGTGTGTCATATAAACAAATGTGCTATAGAAACTATTTAACTCTCAAGCAATTTTGTCCAATGGTCAGCCTACTTTCGAAAATTATGTGCATCATATGTGATGCGTCTAAGCGTAGGAGAAGTGTGCTATGTGTGGCAAGAAGTGTTTCATGGCACAAAAAGGTGTGGTGTGGCGACAGAAGTGGAGATCTGAAATGTGCAAAAGGTGGCCGAAGGTGGACAATTCCTTCGATTTTGTTAAGCTAGACGCTTCAGCATATGGTTACTTTCGGTATAATTGTAATGGTTGAAAAGCCTTAAAAATATATTTCCGGAAGTGACAGTGCCATTATACAAATAGCCTGTTTCAAAATAGAGGCTTTACGCATACATTTTAGTGAAAAGTTAGAGACAAGTTGTTCTAATTAGACCAGGAATTACTCTATCTACTCCAAGGGGCCTTCCCACCCCCTACTCTAGCTATAAACAGGTTGCACCACAAGTAGCCTACTCGTATCAAGACTAATTTTGATACACCTGCTCCTGTCACCACTACATCAACAAAGACTAACCCAGTCGTGGTAGCACTCAACTGTCTTCTGCCAAAAAGTAGTACAAACACACAAATTCGATTTTCAGTAAGAGTGTAGCTCCCCTAGTCTTGACACAGCGAGTCCAAAGGAGCAATCAGAATTGTTCTGTCTTTTATATATATTCAGAGATACGACCTAGTACAGGGGTGAAAACAAATTTATCTGGCTTTCCATACCCAAAACCTAGCATCTACATACAGCAGAAAGCACATTAGTAAATCGAGGAAGAAACTAGACTTCAGAATACCCATGGACAAAGTTTCTGCCAGTCAATAAAAATAGGGATTTTCTTGAAACCTGTCTTACCACAACTGGTTCTAATTTTCTAACATAGCTAAATTACACTGTATCTACTGCTACTAGACTATTTCTAAAACTGCCCAGACTAGTTCTACGACTGTCCTACCATGGTCCAGAATATGGTTTTCACCGAGCTGTCTTAGAATTATGTATTCATAAACGAAGCAGATATAAGCAACATACGAGTATTAAAAGTATAGGAAATAATAAAGAAGGTGTGCATGTAATTGAAGCCCTGTTCATCTGAACCCTCATTCAAATCAAGCCATTCAGCTGAAACCTCGTTCAACTGAACCTCCATTAAACCAAAACCTGTTTAACTCAACCACCCATACAACTCAACCTCCTTTCAACTCAAGCCCTGTGCAATTCAACCCTCATTTAACTCAGTCCCCATTTAACTTAGCCCCGTTTAACTCAATCTCCATTTGACTTGACCTACATGCAACTCAACTTCCGCTTAACTCAACCCACGTTCAACTTGACCCCCTCAATCCTCATGAAACTCAACCCACCGTTTAACCCAACCCTAATTGACTCTACCTCAGTGCTGCAACTGTGAATTTCAGGCGTGCTCAGGCCCTGGACACGAAAAAATTTGCTTATTTCAAGTATACAAGCCAGGAAGGATAAATTGTCGTTTTTAGAGAGGGGAGGAGGAGCAATAGTTTTGCATTAAAGAAGCATTAAAAAACACTTATATACGAATTGACCAGTCAACAAAGACCATTTTATTCGGGTTGACTTTATCACTTACGACAAAACAGGCTGAACTATATTTTAGCCAAATAGGGTTGGATTAAACAGGGGTCGGGTTGCATGAGGATGGATTTAAATGAGGTTTGGATTGCTTGGGAGTTGAGTTGAACGGGGTTGACTGGTATGAGAGATGAACTGCACAGGACTTAGATTGACGGGGGGCTGAACTAAACGGGGTTGAGTTGCCCAGTGGTTGAGTTAAATGAGGGTTTAATTAAAGGGGGGTTGAGTTGAATGAGGGTTGAGTTGCATGGAGGATTAGTTGAACGGGGTCGAGTTGCATGGGTTTGACTTGAATGAAGGGTTGAGTTAAAGGAGGGTTCAGTTAACAGGTGTTAAGTTGAGAACAGGGGTGTTGAGTTGCACGATGGTTCGGTTAAATGGGTTCAGTTGAATGGTGTTCAATTAAAGGAGGGTTCAGTCGCACCGGAATCAATAAATATAGCACTAAATTAGCGCAAGATGAAGTAGTAATTCAGAAGAAATGCCCTTGCTACTTAAATATGGCTCGTGGGTAAAACCTAGAATTGAAGGTAAAACCACTTTTTTTGCGATTTGTATTCGGGAAATATTTGCATTCTGGGAGTTTTAGATACTAGTTTCAGCGATTGTATCAAACAATAAGCTTTAGGAAAAAAGAGCTTCAGCACTGTTACATAGGGCTATAATGAAAGAAATGTTAAGATGGTATGTTCACGTCTTACAGACGAAAGACTTGCAAAAACTTTGGTTTTTGGAAACCCATTAGGGTCTAAAAAAGCAGGAAGTCCCCGAATGGGGTAGGCAGAGACCATAAGAATTTTCTTTTAAGAAAGCACGAGCTTCATGGGAGGGGTTAAACAATAAGCTCTTAAAAGAGTAATCTTACTAACAATATGGTAGTCGTTGCCTAAATATTTTACAACCCAATTTAAGGAATAATGAAACCAGCATCACAAGGAGTCTTACCTCGAATTACGAAATCCAGACCTTCCACATGTGATGACATAAAATTTATCATCGGCTAGTTCAAGCGTCCTATGAAATCTCACTGCAATTGGAAGTGACCTTTCTTGCTGAAAATTGGAAAAGAAACACAGTTTTAATTATCAGACACCGAAATGATAAACTATAGAGGGTAAAAATTACTTACAGAATCAATAACCCTAAAAATATATATTCTCACACTATAGGAGGGACAGACCAAGTGTCCTTAAATTAAAACCCTTTCCGAGTCTGATCATGGCTTTACGAAAATATAACGTTTTCATTCCAGCTGACATTGTCATAGTAGCTGGAACGAAAGAAAAGTAACTTTGAATTTGCTTTTTTAGTAACTTTTACCGAAGATATTCAACGAACATTTTTAGTGAAGTAACTGTGCATCATTATCATCTTTACTATTAACACTAGTTGGAAACATGTTGAAATCATTATTAGACCACATTATAATAAAAGAGTAATGAATATAATTTGAACTCAAAAAGATTATACCCTCACAAACTAATAAGCCCGTAGTTGCTTCACAACCGCTTCCGATGGAGGTCAACTTCAAAGTAACTTCTAAGGTTAAAGTAAAGTTACTACGGTTTGCAATCTGGAATACACCCATATTTTGACGTTTACATTCACTGATGACCTACATAGATGACTCTATTCTACATCCATGTAGTTTTAATGACATTTCATGCATAATACTTACGCTATGCATCTTTGGTTTGCTTAGAAAAAAAGCCGACAAGAAGTCAGGAATGTGCAAAATAAGAAAAGAGTTAGAATTTCAATAAACAAATTTTTTCTTAAATTCATCGAATTACGAGCCACAGAAAGAAAAAGAGCAATGTATAATAAAGCATTTATCTATATAGAATCCCCCTGAAATCTCAAGTCAGTTATGGTTTCATATAATTCTCCCGGTTTTACTTTTTTTTAAGGCCCATTCCCCCTCCCAAATGAATTTTCGTGTATATGCCTGACCTAACTATAGGCAAAAATATACTTCAACATTATCTTTTTTCATTGTTTGTTAGTAGGCTACTAGTTTATTTCAAAAATCGATTCAACGAGAAACCATTGAACATGGGCGGTCTGTACAGTTTTCTGAAAAAAAGAAAAAGTAAGAAAACGACTCTAAAAAAGATTTTGCATGTACACATAATATAACACTAATTATCAAGTAGCAAAGCTTGTCCGTTGAAATGCATAAAAAGAAAACTAGAGTAGGCTAAACTCTTTTGCAAGAATCGGACAAAAGGGGTTCTCCCCCACACAAAATTTAAAGCCAGATCTGTCTGAGCCAAAATAAATAAATAAAACAGTCATCGAAATTCCAGGCAGCCACCTAAAATGAAATCAAAAGATTGAATTTAATAAAAAAAAAAAGTCTGGAATTGCGATTTTTAGCTTAGCTCTTTTGGTAATTTTCTCTGTTTTTTGTTCTTTTCTTTCAGCTGTAGGACTTAAATATATATGAAAGCATGATTTTTCAAATGAAAGTAAGGAGCGATAAAAACCTGAAGCGAACAGAAGTAATTCTGTATGTGCACAGGGTTGCACCCTCACAAATGAAATATTCTTGGCGCTGAAGTCTTTTGCTGCTTTAAAATTACTTTGTATTCCAATTCAACGACATTTGTGCCTCAGCAGCCGTTCTCAAAGAATAAGGACAAAAATTCAAACCTTAGCATACAGAGCGGGAGTTGAGGAGGGGATAGTTCCCCTCATACAGGCTACATGATGATTCTATTTATTTTTAAGTTTTATTGTTGCTCCTTACTTTCCTTTGAAGAAAACTTGTGGTCTTACAATTAATTTCTGTTTGTTTTTAATTATACACCCAGGGTTCCACTGAATGCAAGACTGTGTGCATATTTAGGAACGAATGTGCCACCATGCGGTATTACTGTCTCTAAAAAACAACAAAGAGAAAAATTTCAACGAAAAAAAAAAAACAAAACAAGCGAGACTGCGGCCAGTGGAGAGAAAAGAAAAGACAAATGCAAAACAACGCGGATATTTCGCCTGTATCACAAACAAGGCGTCTTTTTTTTGTCATGGCTGGCCAGTTCGGCTTAAGATCTTTCATTACTGTCTCTGAAAATGGGAAGCTCAATATAGCCTTCATAAACATATATTTATCACAAAAGTTTTACCCATACTGCATTACGGAGCAGAAATTTGGGGCTACCAGACTGCCCAAGGATTAGAAACTCTACAACTACAATACTACAAGCATGCATATGGGCTACATAAAACAACTCACTCTCTAGTATTGAAAGGTGACCTAGGCATCTACAGTTTAAAAATACGAAGAAAGATACAGATGATCAAGTTTTGGCTCAAAATCCTGAATTTACCCAAGGAAAGACTTATTTCTGCTGCTTATAAGGATCTTCTCACCCAAAAAAGTAAAACCACTTGGACAGCACAGATCAGAAAAATACTACAGGAAACAGGCTTTTCAAACGCGTGGAATGGAGGACAGGGACCACTGGACCAAGAAAACTTCATAAAGGAATTCCAAGCAAGATTGCACGACCAGGAAATTCAACTTTGGTGGACAGCTTTAGATAAGTCGACTAGTCTTACTTTGTATAGAGATATAAAGCGGATTTATGGACAGGAGACATATTTGAAGCTGAGATTACCTAGTAAGTATATGAAAACGTGGATTCAGCTTCGAGCCAATTGTCTACCAATACAAGGAAAAGAAGTTTGGAAAAATAGAGAAGGTCCGGAAACGCAGCGTACTTGTCTAAAATGTGGTGAGAATGATTTTGGGCTGGGTCATTTCCTCCTGCGATGCCGGCGGCTTTCTCATATAAGGGGGGAGGTTTTGAAAGAGGGTAATGATTGGCTACTTCGGGGGATTTTGAGTTCGGATTCACCACAAACGGTAGTAGGTGTGGTGAATTTTGCATTGAAGGGTATGAGTGTTGATTAAGAGGATAGTGATTTTAGTATGTATTCATTTTATTTATCCTTTTTCTTTTCTTTTTGTTTTGTATATGGCTGTAAAAAAGCTTTAATAATACATTATTATTATTATTATTATTATATAGCTTTTTTTAATTTGAATGGCTATCTCAGAATTTTCACTCTACGGCTTTTTGCCACCCTTTTGGCCAATATTGCAGCTTATCACCACAAAATGGCAGAGAACAACATTTTTCTGTAATATAATCATTTTGCTACTTAAAAAAGGCACTAGAACTCTCAATTTCCTTTCTAATTAGCCATCTCCGGGCATTCTAAAGACATTGATTCGTTACGATCATACCCCCAAAAAGGCATAATTTTACGTTTTGTAGATAGGGGCTTCAACAACTTATACAATAAGGTTCTCTGGCAGACTCAATTTGATGCTATATTCGTCAAAATCTCTCGCCCTTTTGGGGATGTACTCCCCTTTTTTGAAGTACCAGGCAGATTTTCTCAGGACCGTAACTTTTTGTGGGTGTTTCTAAACTTAATAAATTTTATACATTTCAAATTACCATGAAAATCCGATTCTTTTGACGTATATATTGTTACCAAAACTCATTTTCTTATGATTTCGGTTACTATTAGCCCGAGTCACTGCTTACTTGCAGTTCGTTGGTACGAAGTGTTTGATATGCCTGATAGGTTAACCACCACATTCAGTTCCTAAAGTGTTATAATTGCCCAAATTTGTGTGCTACACAGCGTTTTTCGGTGCTACAGTAAAAAAAAGTGTTCTGACTTGCGGCGCGACACGCGCATGGTCCGTTTAAGTGTACTTAGATTAGTTTTTAGGTTAATGTTTAATCTCTTTTATTGTAAAGGGATAAAAAAAGTATCATGAGCTGATCAGAGCGCTGAATAAAAAAATGTACGCGCACGCGCATATCCCGTATTTAAATGTATTTAGCTTATTGTTATGTATAAAAAATGTTCTGACATATATTTTGGTGTGAGTCCCATCACTTAATTGCATTTTATATGTATATATTTTCAATTTGGTCATACAAGAGAAAAAGTACTACACTGCCTCACATGGTAAAATAGTGCTAAAATAGCACTTTCGTGCTTCAGGTAACAACCCTGATGCCTGATCACTTAGTAAACAATCTAGGCATTAACTTTGATGAACGTGGTTAACTGTGTCGAAAATGTGTCAAAGATTGTGTCCGCATTACTGAGAGGGTCAGGAGATAGTCCGATTTATAAATTCCAATCGAGGCATTAACATGAGACTTATTAATAGCTGAGTTTTCTCAAATAGCGGACACTTAAATAGATTGTTACCTTAACATGGCGTGCATGGCGTGTAGAAAAAGAAAAAAATACAACAGAAATTATTTTAAGAGAAATAACCAGTATTTTCTTTTTCAAAATTAAATGTGTTGCTAAAACGTACCAACACATTTAAACTACTGAGCCCATAAGTTTAAACACTAAATTACGTATTTATTTTCAACAATATCATTGCTTGATATTACATTTAAAAACATGCAGACAAAGAGGTTTTGTTGAAAAAATAACACCATCGCTGATTTCCGTTCTTTATAACAAATAATCCACACAATAGAACTAAAAACCTAATTCTTATTATATTAAATAAAAAAAAACAAGTTTTTTAAACTGAAAGTAAGGAGCGACATTAAAACTTAAAACGAACAGAAATTATTCCGTATATGAAAGGGGCTGTCCCCTCCTCAACGCCTCGCTCTTTACGCTAAAGTTTGACTGTCTCACAACTCTATTTTTATTTAAACAATGAAAAACTTTAGCGTAAAGAGCAAAGCGTTGAGGAGGGGGCAGCCCTTTTCAATTTGCATAAAAATTTTACTTTTCTTTTGATAAATGGCTGTCTCTAAATTTGGTTCTGACGTAATTTACAAATTAACTTACGTAACGAACTTCTATATTCGTATATTTTTCTTCTGGCAAAAAATACAAAGTTGCAAATTTTTGCAGATATGAGCTTGAAACCCATGTAATAGGGTTTTTTGATACGCTGAATCTGACGGCGTGATTTTCATTAAAATTCTTTCACTTGTAGGGGATGTTTCCCCCCTCTTTAAAAAATCAGGTAAATTTTCTCAGGCTCGTAGCCTTTGATGAGTAATACTAAACTTAATAGTACTACTACTACTAACAACTCACCGCAGCACCAAGCCGCCCGAGGCCAACACAGCTACGCACGATCCTCCTCCACCCCAATCTATTCAAAGCCTCCCTTTTTACACCCGCCCACGAAGTTCCTAAAATTTGTATATTTAGAATCAGCATTATAAGCCCATTTCTTTTGATACATTTATTGACATCAAAATTCCGTTTTTAAAAGTTTCGATTACTACTGAGCTGTAGCCTATCGCTTGTTTTTTTTTAATGTTTTTTTTTATTACGTATATGTTATTACGTATATGAGGGGGTTCTCCCCTTAGTCAATACCACGCTCTTTACGTTAAAAATTAAAAAAAAATTTAATTCACAAACCCCTGAATCACAAAGGCCGTTTAATTAGAATAGATAGCTGTTTTGAAAGCGCTAAAAAAAACTGTAGCGTAAAGAGCGAGGTATTGACTTGGGGGAGAACCCCCTCATATACGTAATAATTTCTGTTCGTTTTAAGTTCTAGTGTTGCTTCCTACTTTCAGTTGAAAAAACTTGTTTTTTAAAATTTAATTTCTGATC
>JAQQPU010015028.1:0-21859 GCA_029168905.1 Artemia sp. Kazakhstan ARC1039
GAACTAAATCACTCACTGAGGAATGTCAAGAGATTTTAATGACGCAAGTCGATAAAATCTGCTGTCTCGTCTGATGAAAATAAAAAAACAGCTTTTTTAGGAAAGTAAAGAATGAAGTTGCAACTTAAAACAAACAAAAATTATTACTTCACAGCCTATCGAGGAGGCACACTTGTGCCTCTTTAAAGAGGCGACCCACCACAATGTTAAGCGATTTCCGGTCCTAGCGGTCGCAGAGAGACTTCGGTGATTGCATTTTGTAGCCAAAGCCCAAACTAAGAAACATGCAAAATTTCACCCCCCCCCTCCGACTTTATCTTCATGGGGGAAAGTGGGCCGGAAAAGTTTCGACCCTCCCATCATAACCCTCCTTTAACGTTGTCCGATCGGGCTGAAATTTAGAGGATAAGCTTTCCTAGGGCTTGGAAGCTTATCCTCACAATTTCAGCTCAATCCGATCACTCCTTCCCTGTTTTCCAAAAACCAAATATAGCCACTTAATGTTCATCAAATTATTTTTTTTATCAGCCACGCCTACAGGCCACAATTGGCAACGGATCCGGGTGAATGAGGACTCATTCAAAGCGGAATTCGACCTGTTAGGGTCTTTTGATATTTTCAGACCGAAAAAATTATCCCCCGAATTTACATTTACGAAAAACCTCGTTTTCCTATAAGAGCCCCTGTTAATTTTAGAAATTCCTAAAAGCAAAGTTTTTCATTATTAAATTAGATCAAAATAGTCCTCTTAACCTGACAAGACGGACTGCAAGCTTCCAAAAATTCCAGCTTTTTCCCAGAAGTTTTTTTTGTCGAAAAACGAAAATCTTAAAATCTTTAAAAGTCTTAACACAAGAATCTTCAAAAGCGGGGGGTTTGGGGAAGGCAGCCCCACAACTTTAACTCCTGACACGATCAGCTAACAGTTAGTCAAGCAATAATAAGTAATAAGCTGTACAAAAACGTGCAGAAATTATTTGAAAAAAACTACGTTTTCTAAAGAGTTAAAGAGGCTGAGTCACAAGTTTGAACCTTAAAACGTACAGGGATTAGGAGGTACAGTTGGGGGGCTGCCGCCCAACTGTTTCAGTTTAAAAAACTCGTCTTTTTATTTAAAGGCTGGAAAAGCGGGGGGTTTGGGGGGGCAGCAGTACTGTACCTCCTAATCCCTGTACGTTGTAAGGTTCGAAATTGTGACTCAGCCTCTTTAACTCTTTAGAAAACGTAGTTTTTTTTCAAATCAAAACAATAAAACCAGTGTTTAATTTAGATTCAGAACCTTGTAAAGAACAAATCAGGGCACATTTTAACTAGAAGATACGATAAGCCACCGCACATAGTAACTAAAAATAAAGATAATGCAATCATCTTTGGAAAAGTTACTTGTCTGGGGTAAATACATAAAGGATTGATATAGTTAATTATAAATGGAGACTATGGAAGTTTCATGGAATATAGCTAAAACCTAGTAAATAACAAACCACTGCGCATAGTAGCTAAAAGTTAAGATAATATAAGCGTCTTTTGAAAAGTTACTTGTCTGGTATATCGTATCTTACTATTCCAACTAAGAAAAAGTCCTAAGAAAAAGAAAAAGTCAACTAAGAAAAAGTCCAGTATTTAGTAAAACGGCCAATAGTAACCAAACCAAATAGGCCAAAACCCCTAAAAATGATGACAGATCAAATTACAAAATGAATTATATAACATGCAATAATGTTCTTAGGTTTGTATAAGATACAAGAACAAGATCATACTCTGGGGAGAAAGAACAATGCTATATTCTGGGGAAGAAGCTACAGATTGCAGCATAAGATGGAAAATCAATTTGATTACCTTGAAGAAATAAGGTTAATATCCTTTGAATGAGTAATAGTGATAGTCTAGTAAAAGACGAACACGGCCAATAGCAACCTAACAAATAGTCCAAAACCCTAAAAACGATGACAGATCAAAACACAAAAAGAATTATATAACATGCAATAATGTTCTTAGGTTTTTTTTAGATACAAGAAGAAGATCATACTCTAGGGAGAAGGAAAAAGGCCATATTCTCGGGAAGATGGAAACTGGAGATATAAAATGAAAATTAAGTTAATTAATTAATTGATTTCCCTTTTATGTCTGAGGATGCCGCAGAGCAATAATAATATGGCATTGTGGTGTGAATTGCATGGAGTATCACACTCTAGTAATGAAATGCCGTTTCTGATGTTCAAATAATAAAAACAGTGTAATTTAGATTCAGAAGCTTATTTTCGGTGGCAAAAGGTTGAAAATGTATTAGGGGTGATGAGGGGTGGTACCACATGGATGAAGGAGGGCCGGGTGTGTAATAGCATGGTGCTGTGGAGCATTTTGGAGGTTATTATGACAGATTTGGCTCACGAAAACTTGAATCAATGGGTTGAAGCATAATTTTTAACAAGAAATTTCAGAAAAATGTCTTTGGGGATGATGGGGCGATGTCATAGGGTGCCGCAGAGCATCGATATTGTGGTATTGTGGTGATAATTGCATGGAGTATCACGCTCTTGCAATGAGTGCCGTTACCGCTGTTCAAATAACAAAAGCAGTGTTGAATTTGATTCAAAGCTCTGTATCGGAGGGACAAAGTTGAAAATGTTTTAGGGGTGATGAGGGGTGGTGCCATATGGATAACGGAGGGGCAGATGTGCAATGACATGGTGGTGTGGAGTGTTTTTGAGGTTATTATGATAGGCTTGGCTCGCAAAAACTTGAATCAATGGTTTCAAGTATAAATTTTTAACAAGAAACGTCAGAAAAATGTCTTAGGACTGATGAATGGGGTGTCCAAAGGGCAGTCAAATAATGTCACTGTGGCGTGAATTGCAAGGAATAGCATGTTCTACACCTTAAAAGTTGAGGTGGAGGTGTTAAAATAATTTTTTCCGTCGAAGAGGGAGTGAAAATCTAACATTCACTCGAAGAAACGAGGTATTATCCTTAAAGCCCTTCAAAAATACCTCTGAATACGGTTTAAATTTATCTCTATCATCCCCGCCCTCTGGAAATGATTGATAGCGGAGGGCAGCCAAATACTGTCACGGTGGTGTGAAATATTCAGAGTCTTGGCTCAAAAACGCTGTATTTTCGTTAAGGGCTCTCGGGAATACTTCAATAGCGCCTAAATTTGCATCTAATATCAACCCTCCCTCCCTGGAATTGCCTGCTGGGATCCATATTTTTCTTTTAATTTACGCATGTTTTTATTTCTTCCATTTCTCATGTTTTGTAACTGCCTTTTCTGTGTTTTAATAGTGTTGTAAATTTGGTTTTATTAAAAAATTTGTATGTATAAAGCCCTGTGTATTTCTTAGATTCTTTGTTTAGAACGAATCTTGAATACCTATATGTTTACACAATTTAAGCATCTTGTAGTCCCCTTTCGTCCTTATTACTAAAAATACATGAAGAACAGGCGCAATTTCTAGAAATAGATATTCTCCGTCTCCACGTTAATTATTGCAGATGTAGGAAACACTTCATTCTAGAATGCGTGAACAATCGGAAATCTCTTTCGTGCAATAGGCTATTTCTAGAATATATTAACCAGAACAGAATATTGGAAATAATTCGCTGGTTCCAGCGCCTGGGGCGTTGTTCTATTGGATGGGAATTGATCTTTCGAGTCCTAACCAGGATAAAAAACTGAAGAAAAAAATTCTTGAAGGAAAGAAAGTAAAACTTTGATAGAAAGAAAAAGAAACGTTTGAAAGAAAAAAAACTTCTTGGAAATCTCGAGGAAAAATAAACATGTGTGCCGTCATTACATAAGACCCACGTGTATGCCGTCATTACGCAACATGTGCGCTGTCATTGCGTAAGGTGTGCGCCGTCATTAAGTTATTCCCAATAAATCCATGTATGATTACATCACCCTAAATAAGTCTATCAAGGCACACACGATGGCTTCACCCTTTTCTACCCCTGGTCATGGGCAACCATAAGGTGGGGGGGGGCACTCGCCCCCCCTGGCTGAATGATTCTGCCTTATTATATATTTTTGTTCTGAGATATCTATTATATAGCATTAAAAGTGCCAATTAGACGAGATTTGCCCCCCTGGAATTCAGCTTATGGGCGCCCATGCACCTGGTCACAGGAATTCCGGGTGTCATGGGAATCTACTAGGGATGTTGTGACGTAACAGAGCATGTTGTAGAAACAGGGCATGTCGTAGAAACAGAGATGCGCCGCTAAACCTTCATTTTGTTTAATGGAAGAAGAGAGTAGTCCCTAATGATGTTACAGAATCCAAAAAGAGGATACTACAAATTCGAAACCAGCATTAATTCAAAAACGTTCAGAAATTAAATAAAAAAACAAGTTTTATTAACTGAAAGTAAGGAGCGACCTTAAAGCTTAAAACGAACAGAAATTGTTCCGTATATGAAAGGGGCTTTTCCCTCCTCAATACTTTGCTCTTTACGCTAAAGTTTTCTCTTTCTCAATACTTTGCTTTTTAAAATAATAAGAAACTTTAGCGTAAAGTGCGAGGCGTTGAGGAGGGGACAGCCCCTTTCATATACAGAGTTATTTCTGTTCGTTTTAAGTTTTAGTGTCGCTCCTTACTTTCAGTTAAAAAACTTCTTTTTTTATCTAATATATCAAAAGAGTCGGCTTATTATGCCGAGTACAAATATATAAATTTTATTAAGTTTTGTCTCACCTATCAATGGCCACGAGCCAGAGAAAAATTGCCTTATTTTCAAAAAAAAGGAGGAAACACCCCCTTGAAATTGAAAGAATCTTAATGACAATCACACCGTCAGACTCAGTGTATCAGAGAACCGTAGAGGTTTCAAGCTCCTATCTGCAGAAATGTGGAATTTTGTATTTTTTGCCAGAAGAAAGGTCACGGACGCGTCTTTATTTGTCTGTTTTTTGTTGTTGTCTTTTTTTTCCCAGAAAGATTTTATTGACCCAGTTGTCCTAAAATATCGAGAGGGTTCATTCGAGCGGAAATTAAAAATTTTTGTGTCATTTTTAAGTGACCAATAAGACTGGAAGGCATCCCGGCCCACTCCCACGCCCCTCTTATTCAATATCCTTTGTTCAATATTTTGAGATAGTTATTTTGTTCAGCATAGTTGAAAGGTCGAGTAACTATGCCTTTAAAACATCATGACCCTCTAGAGCCCTTAGGGAAAAGTCTAAGTTACAAAATTTTCCCGTTGTTTACGTATAGTATTTGTTATTGAGAAGTGTGCATACATTTTCCGGGGGGAGAAATTTTCTGCTGGTGGGATTTTCCACGGGGATAATTTTCCATGCGAAGGGAAGTTTCCAGGGGTGAATTGTTCAGGGAAATTTTACACTGGGGGAATTTACCAACTGTTAAAACCCAATTGGCGTAACAGTACTTTGGTAATTTATCGTGCCGAAACTGTTTGATATTTTAATTGCAAATTTTCACCATCCCTTTATAATGCTGTGCTTTTCAGCATGCAATTTTTTTACTTGTTTTACTCTAACCATTTCTGTTTTGCAAGGTTTTAGACATTCAACCGCGTTTTTCTCGAAATTTTGTGTTCTTCGCTTATGCCAGTTCCGCTTCCAGGCGACAATTGTGCCTATACTGGGTGTTCTAAAATATGTGGAGAACCAAAGTATGCGTTTGTTAAATGGGATACTTTGTATATTCTAGGCATTGTTCGTATATAGATAGATAGATAGATATTTCTCACAAAAGCCCCATGGGCCATGTATATTACAGATACAACAAAATACATAAAACATAATAAGTAAAAAAAAACTTTTAAAAATAACACTACAATAGAAAACCCTCCCTATGTCTCGTCCCCATACTCACAAAATTTCCCAAATTTTTAATATCCACTTTGTAACTACTTCCTATTTTATTTGCTAAACAACTTCTATGCAAGACATCCCTCCCAAAAATTTCCCTTCTAAGTACTTTCAGTTCTTCACAATAACACATAAAATGTTCTAATCTTCAGACTCCCTGCACATTGGACAAATGAAGGGACCACTCCGTATCTTAACCCTCCCTAAATAATTTCTTCTCCCCCCAAGCGGCATAAAATTCCTCCTTAGTGATAAAAACCTATTTTAAAGTATCATTTTGGAGCTCAAATTTTAGATATATTTCTTCTCCCCAGGCTTGTTTAATTTTTCTATATATTCCAAGGGATTGTGACTTAATCTTGTCTTCTTGCAAAACCTGGATCTCTTGATCTTGTAGCACTATTTCCAAAGCTTTTGCAATCCATCCTTTTTCCACCCCAGGTCCAATGCCATCATTCCACCAGCCTGATAGCCCACGATTGCCTAGTATACTCTTAATTGGCGCAGGCCAAGAATATTTTCTTTTATCCAGTAACATTTCATTGAAAGCATTTTTTGTTAACTGATAATCTGGCATAGCAATATTTTTTCCCAATAACCTTCCATGCGTACTAACCGTTTAATTCTTAAGCTAAAATGACCCAGGTCACCCTTTATAAATGTCCTTCATAGTGTTCTATATCTATCTTTGACTGTTCACTAGATGTTAGCAATTAGAAGTCAGCCATCTTGACTCTTTTACATTCTGTAAACTTTTAAATGTGAAAAAATAAAGTAAACGAGCACGATGTTTCAATAATTGTTAGAAAGCTTATAAACCCCAGTATTTGACTTAAAACACCTTTATGAAAAAAGGTTAAGCCTTCTTTGCATCCCTAAGATGATGTTTGGCAAAAAAGAAGATGGTTCAAACATCTAGCAACAGTAGTAAACACCTTTTGATTTTGACGATCTTTTGACAGCTATGCATCCATAGCACAAAATATAGTAAGCCCAGGTAAAAAAAATCTCCTCTCCTTTCATAAAATCAGAGTCAAAATGTAGCTTGCTTAACTTTTGTCAAATTATTCCATATAAAATCTTAAAACCAACCATTAAGCATGAGCTGAATTCAATAATTTACTATGCTAAGTTTTATAGAAGTATAATTGAAACAGGACCTAACCGTCAGTCCTTATAATTTCTGCCCTTTTAAAAATATGTACAATGGTAAGCTTACATCTATCCCGATTTATATATGCAGTAAAGAAATAAAGCTCACAGGGTACAAGCAACAATAAATTAAGCATATATTTTGGAATGATATTTATTTTGAAATCTCTGACTCAGTCTTTACACTAATATACCCTGTTTCTATTAGGCAATACGTACCTACTTCCCATGATTTCCTAAGCACTAAAAACTAAAAACTTACACTATTTTCTCGAAATCTTCTATTTATTATCTTTTAACACTGTAATTCAGCAATCCAAATATACGTAGTAGCACGTTTAATGGCCCAAAATTTCACTCGGTTCTTAACAAATTGTTAATCAACAACTAAACCATCCAATAAAACTCATTTTTCATGTACACTTTACGTGGCGGGACGGTTTGAGGTGCAAAGTAACAGAGTAGGTACGAATTCAGAACAATGAACATGATCTAGGGACAAATTATGTTTAATTACCATAGTAGTGAAGGTAATAAAGGGCTGTTAGAAACTGCTGTGATAATTGAGATAATACTTGGTAAAGTGGTGCTTGTCTTGGATGATAAATTATTTAACAAGAAATGGAATTAAATCTTCATCTACAGAGAAAAAATATATTATTTTAATACTGGTAGTTTTTATGGCTGCCAAAAGGTTTTGTAGGGTGGGTATTGTCCACCCACGCCCTCCACTAGCCATGTCCATGGGTGTTTGGGTCATTCAGGACCATGTCCAACCTTTTAATTCTGGTGTGAGCTAATTTTGGATAAACGGGAGCCAGGTTGGCAAGCATTTTTCGAACCCTGGTTTTCTGGAACAGTGGAGCGGGTATTGATGCAAACCAAGCTTAACCAAAAAGTTCTACTGGAAGATATCTGTGTTTGTCACTTGTCATAGATAAAAAGTGTAAGATACAGGTGTCTAACTAACCTATCTTGTAATGTTAAAAATGGTGGGGTATCTTGGTGCCATCTGGCTATGAATGATGACATTAACGTGTGTTATAGGTCGAAAAAACTGAGGATAGACGAGCACAAGCGCCAAATTGACTGCTATCATAAGTAAAATTATTTCAGTTGGACCTCCGTAATACATACGTTTTACCTGTGGGTTTTGTCCACGGAAAAGGGGGATTTTAAAATTTAGGAATTAACAATTGTATAGGGATTTTACTTTCAATCATATTGAAAGAAGGAATTTAAACAATGAAATGTGTGAGACTACTTCATCCTGAGGTGCAACCAGCACATATAGGAACATAATCAAACAGCTTAGCAGCTTTAAATAAAATCCTTTCTGATCTCTGAGATTGCTTTGTCAATATACTTTTATGGCTGTATCATCATGTCTGGCATCATTAGTCCTTGGTAATAATAGTAGGTTAGGCTAGTCTAGGTTACATATTAGTGTTAAGCCTGCTTAATAAACAGAAACCAAATAGAGAAAAAACAAAAGTAAAATTCTACTTTAGCTACTTTTGGCTATCTTGGGAAGGAGTTAGGTTAGGACAATGAGACTTTCAGGGATGGGTCTACAGGCTAAAGTATGTCCCAGGAAGGTATTTTGAAGTACCTACCTCCACTCCTTCTCCCTCTAGAGGGTCATGAAATTTGCCTACATGGCAGGTCTATACCCATTGAAATTTTGACAAAACAACATTTTGCCTTAATTTTCAGTTATCAGTTTCTTTTTCTCTGGCTTTAGCTCTGAAAATGCAATTTCAGTTATTTCAGCAGAATTTTAAGACATATAATTAGTTTATTTTCAAAATTTAGGAAATGTATTTGCATATCTTTAAAATCTTATAAATTGGGATTGAGCAAAGTTGTGAAGCTGAAAACAATTTTGTTGTACTTCATTTAAGCAGAAGATCTATTTTGCAAGGTTTCACTTCTATAACTCACATATTTTTAAAGGTCATCAAAGGTTGAGACCCTCTAGAGGGAGAAGGAGTGGAGGTGGGTACTTCAAAATATCTTCCCAGGACATACGTTAGCCTGTAGACCCATCCCTGAAAGTTTCATTTTCTTAACCTAACCCCTTTCCAAGATAGTCAAAAGTAACTAAAGTAGAATTTTACCAAAACAAAAATGCCCTTCAGTTCTCATTTCATTGCTCTACCTAAATATAGCCTAATAATTACGTCTACTGTTGTCATTATCTATTGCAGCCCTCCTAACAGGGCTTAATCTAGGCTGTAGCTATGCAAAAGCTTAATATTTTGTTTTCCAAAGTTGACTGATACCACTGTAGAGTTAAAGGTCTTTTGAATTAGGCTAAACACTATGATTACAAAAGAGTAGCTTATTACCATTTCATTCCCCCATTGGTCCTCTTTCCAAATATAGGTTTAGGCTGATATTTGCTACTCTAGCATTGCATCCCATCCACCTTAATGGGTAAATTTTTACTAGTTCATATTTTTGACTTACAATTAAAGTAAATATAGCCTACTGCTTGATGCCTTTTTATGCTCTTTCCAAATATAGCCTAACAATCATTTTTGTCAGAAATAAATTTTACCCCCACCCCTATATATACCAATTCAGGGTATATATTTGCACATTAGGGGGGTGGGGGTAAAGTTTAGGCTATTTCTGATGCAAATGAGAGGTAAGTTCAAACTTACCCCCCCCTCCCTAAACTGCAAATATATACTCTGAATTGGTATATATAGGGATGGGGGTGAAATTGATTTCCAAAAAACATGATTGTTATATTTAGGCTATAAAGAGCATAAAAACAGGCATTGAGTAGTATGTTCACTTTATTTGTAAGTAAATAATATGAACTGCCAAAAATTTACCCCCTAATGTCCTCAGATATAACCCCAGGGTATATACAAACTAAAGAAAGCATTAGTTATGAAGTTATTGCATTATAAAATACAGAAACTTTCTGTTAGGCTAGGCTAACATATCCAGTAATTAAACAGCTAAGCAAATCTTCAACATCACTGTAAAATTTTCTATTATACCACCAAAAAAGTACATTGTTGACAATTTTCAACAAAAATGTAACAAATTTTTTTAATCATTTTTACATTAGCTAGAATATTTTAGAGGTTGTGGTTCAATATTTTGAATGCACTGATTTGAATAATAGAGCCCAATCACAGGCAAACAAATTGGCAAAATTCTAGTGGGCAATATAGGGTAAAAGACTTATTTCTCGGAAAGACCACTTTTCTTTGGCATTCCAGAAAATAGCAATGGGTTTTTGGACCACCCCTTTTTACCACAGCATGATACAATGTAAGAGCAGTAACAAGAACCCTGCCTTCTTTGTCAAATTTTCACCAAGGATTTGTCAACATAAATTGAAAATATGGTCTCTGTTTTGAAAAGCAATTGAAAAGAAAACATATTTAATATTTGTGATTTATAGAATAAATATCAAGCAATAAAAATTACATTTCTAGAAATCAGAAGAAAATCAGCTTTCTGTTAATATATGAATAAAACTGAAACACTAAAATGATATATATATCCAAATAGTATAATTGGTATTTCCAAAAAGAGATCCCAGTAGGTAAGTCAATAAACTAATAATTTTAATTGTTTAATCTTAAGTAATTTTAATAATAACCATATTGACACATAGCTTAGATTTTTAGCTATCTGTTAATATACACAATCCTTCTCAACTCTTCTTTGGTAACAAGATGTGAGGGTTTTAGTTTTGTATAATTTGCCCAATTGTATACTGTTTTTTTACCCTAATTTAGCTAGGATGAAAGTGAAAACATCATTTGATGCCTTTTATTATGCTCTTTCATAATTCAATAATTTCTTCTGGGGCTAATTGCATCTTGAGCCCTGAAGGTATTTTACTTGAATAATGAAATAGCATAAAAAGTATCAAATGATTTTTCCACTTTCATCCTAGCTAAATTATATGGCCCACTGTAAATTTACCATGAAATTCAACCAGCCCATCCCCCTAATGTGCAAATATATACCCTGAATTGTCAACAGCAAAGTTTCAAATCACAAAATTTAGTGCTATTTTTGTCAACTGCATTTGAAAAACTTGAAATGGTAGGAAAATGGTTTATATTTGAGTTGCCTAATAAATGAGGTTTGCATTGTTATAAATAAGTAGGCCTATTTTTGGTTAGGTTATGTAAGGGCTCAAGATGCAATTAGCCCCAGAAGCAATTATTGAATTATGAAAGAGCATAAAAAAAGCATCAAATGACATTTTCACTTTCATCCTAGCTAAATTATATGGCCCACTAGAAATTTACCAACAAATTAATCTTCAACCTAACTGAGGAAATGCTGCCAAATGAACACAAGATCTTAAAATTAGAACAAACAACAAAATATCTAAATGTCAGACAGACTCAATCATAGATAGACTGATCATAAGCAAGTATTATGAAAAGGAATAATTGTAAATATATAGGGTAGGCTATAAGGATTTTTGGTAAAATTTTAGACAAGCCACTTTTGCCAAAATTGAAAGGGGTTAGGTTAGGAAAAATGAAACATAAGGAATGAATCTTCAGACTAAAGTATGTCTGGATATGTGAAGTACCTAGCTCTACTTGTTCTCCTTCTAAAGGGCACTGACCTTTAAAAACTTTTGTGTTATAAAAGCGTAACATTGCAAAATAGATCTCCTGCTTAAATGAAGTACAAGAAGCTGTTTTCAGGTTCACAACTTTGCTGAGTCCCAATTTATGAGGTTTCAAATATCTGCAAATACATTTCCTAAATTTAGAAAAAAAAACATTGAATGGGTTAAAATTCTACTCCAACCTTCTAACCTTCTACAAAAAGATAGCCTCTCAACATGTTATCTTCAGCAAATATTTTATCTTAGATATGACAGAATTCTCCTGTCACAAGTATTTTGGAGCTGTATTCCTCCTGCCTATTGTGCTTGATCTCAAAATGACAACCTTTTATTTATTGGGCTTTTTATCCTTAACTTTTAACATAGGCTATGCTGTTGCTAGTTCTGGCAGTCATGAAGTTAAAGCTGTGAAAGAAGAATTCTATTTGAATCACCTTCCCATCTCTGCTTGCTTTTACTCCTCCTCACCTGTGGTTGAAAATGAAAAAAAATCAAACTGGTTTTTATTGCAAGACTGAAAAAATGTACAAGTGGGACTTTCAGTAAAGTTTGTGATGAGAGGCTGAGCAATATCAAACTGCCTTTCAACGTTCTATGAGATTGTTCTGTGCTGCTGCAAAGTGAAAAGAATACCTGTTTTGAGATCAAATCCTATTTGGCACAAATAAATCATGTGTTGAAATGGGCTGAATGAAGTACTATTCCTCTCCAATATGTTTGTTAAAAGTCTCTGGTAAAAAAAAAGTCCTTGGCCCCATCCTTAAAAAGGACAAAAAGACACTTACATGTTAAATTCATATCACTTCATTACCATTTGGTGTACTGTGTTTAAGCTCTTCAAGTCATTTTTGATAAGAGACACTGAAGAAAGATATTCTGTCCCTCCTTTCCAGTTTGGGTAACAGCAAGGTTTAGATATAGAGCATGCTTTCTTTCTACTTATAAATGTATTGAAGGACATTGAAGATTGTGGTAATTGTTTTTATTTTATTTGCACTTGAAATTGCAAGAGCTTTTGACTTATATATAATTTGTTCAGGTTTTGCTTGAGGCTCATATGAAAGGTACTAATAAGCTGTTTAATATAAGCAAAAATAAAGATGGTAGTCTGCTATTTCAAATCCTGCATAGTGTGCACAAAGAGGCTTTGACTTTTTCAGTCATGTTCAATTATTATGTTTAATGGTGCTCAGGATAAGTTCAACTGTAAATTTATTCTCAAAAGAGTTGATCTCATGTTAGTTATGCTTATTGAGGATTTACTGAACTTTTTGTACTTTCCAAGGATGCTCTTTGACTGTTGAGCATCCCCAAGAAGATTATGAGCATGTCTGTTTAAATTTTCAGCAATGATAAGACAGTTGTTCTCCCAAAGGAGACAACTGATTTTGAAGAACCTCAAGAATCCAATTAACTATTGCAAAACATCAGAGAGAAAGATCAGACAGTTAAACATTATTATAAATTAGAGTTAAAAGGACAAAAAACATTTAAAAAAAAGGAGAAAAGGCATTTATTTGATATTGCAATGGGTGTCTCTTGACATCCAACAATTATTCTAGGGAATTTGTCCGTTTTTTTTCCATTTCAGAATTGTCTGCACACACACACCAAAAAAAAAGTTGACAAAAACATATTCAGAGTAAACTAGGAAAAGCTCCCAAGCCCTGATTGCAGCAAAGAATGTTTGGATTTTGCAGAAGGATACCTAGTTTTAATTTACTTTTTAGGTAGTTTGTTTTGTATTTTGGCTTAAAAAGTAAAAAATTAATGTCTTAGTCTTTGTTTGTTTTTACTGCACATTTTATTTTTCAGGGTACTTAGATGACTGTGACTGCAAAGAAAGCTGTCGAACCTTTCTTAGGGAATCTCCTGACCTTGAAGAAAGAAGAGCTTTTGTTTCTAGAGGAATATCACCTACATCACATTTGGGAATTTCTCTCATTGATATTTTTGAAGACTATTTTGAAACAAAAGAAATATGTATGTTCAAAATTATCAAAATTTTTCTGGTTGTGATACTGTTCTCAATTCCACTTCACAGTCCCAACAAGAATCCCAACTCTTAATTTTTGCCACATTTAAAGATTAAGAAAGAAAAGAGGAAGGGGGAGAGAGGAAAAGAATAGAAATTAATATATAAAAGATCTAAAGCCAAACTGTCCAGCCATGACAGAAAACACAAAAAATATAAATACAACAAACAAGTCTATGGCCAGAAATTGAAAACAAAGAAAAACCAAAAGCAAATATTTTGCCCATATCTAACAAGGCGTTTTCAGCATAGAGAAAAAAAATAAACTACAACTAAAAAATATACATAAAACTAAAATAGACTCACCTAAAAATATATTATACAATTGCTGAACATTTTTGATTTGAAGCTACCTTTGTGAAACCACCTCACAAAAGTAACTGTTACTTTTGTGAGGTGGTTTCATGAAGGTAGCTTCATATTGTAAATATTTAGCAATTGTATATTATATTTTTAGGCGAGTCTATTTTAGTTTTATGTATATTTTTAATTTTAGTTCATTTTTTTATCCACGCTGAAGACACCTTGTTAGATACAGGCGAAGTATTCATTTTGATTTACTGGCCATAGACCCATTTGTTGTATTTATATTTTTTGTGTTTTCAGAAATTGAAATGCTGGAGAATATTAATAAAGAGGAGAAAAAAAAATAGTACCAACCAGATTACAATACAACAAAATTAAATAGGGGAAAGAAAATCAAAAGACTTAAGCAAAACTTTAGAAAATACTAGTGCTGATTGTATGGAAATTGAAATAGAAAGGAAAGTTGCCAAATTTAAGGCCAATAATGTTGACTTTAGCTCAACTAGAAACAAAACCACTAATATCAGGATATAGTTATTGACATTTTGCAGGGTTGGACCATTATCATTAAAATCAATCATTATCATTAAATCAATTTAGTTATTGTACATTGTTTTTGGAGTGGCAGTTTAAGCTAAAAACAACATAATCTAAGACAGGGTTGTAGTCACTGAAGAAAATAGTTGTGAGGGGAAATTCTTCTTTTTTTATTTTTTAGCATAAATTGCCTTAAAATAGAAATTATAGCTGATTCGTTTACAAATCAGATTCTTTTCAAATCTGAATTGTAAGTCCAAATAATTAAACACAAAAAACTTGACAGGGTAAGACTAGGCTATCTACCTGAAAAGTAATCATAGCTTTGCAACTATCAGACACATATGCGGGATATTTCCTTATTTTGGGGGGGGGGGGGGCAACTCACATCAAGACTGACAAAAGAGGCACACACTAAGAGACAGGGAGGATCTTTCAGGCTGTCCTTTCAGATTTATAAAAAAAAAATTCATTTTTCCTTGTAAATTTCTTAATATTTTTACAAAAATTGCTAAAAATTTTTAGGATTTCCTAAAGTATTCCAAGTGAACTTTTGTGTACTTACTTGTAGGCACTGTAAAGAGAGACTTTTGAAAAACATGGAAGAATAACAACAACTTTGAAAGATATGGAATCAAAATTTGATGCTTGAAGCCAGCAGAAAATAAGCATACATGAGGGTGGCTGTTCACCATTGCCACTCTACTGAGCCCACTTGGACATAATTTGCTGTCTCTTTAAATTGTTATAGATTCAGAAAGATAATATGGGATTGTAGCTATAAATCAAAAGAAGTATTGTATGTTGGTTTTATGCAAAGGGCAAATTATATCCTAGTCTACGCACTAGGGACATATGCTACATCAGCCTCAGTTGTAGACAGTAATTTTTGCTGTTTGACAGTACTCTTTGAGTTTTTTTCAGTAAGGTTAAGCTTAGGACTAAAATATGACAGCCTTCGAATTCATTTTTAAATTTGCCAAATATTGCTGAATACTGAATTAAGTTTGTTGACTAATTGTTTATTAAGGGTGGGGGAGGGGAGGAGGAGTCAGAGAGTTTATTTCCAACGAAGTGTGTTTAGTTGTTGAAGTGTCCCTTTTTTGGATCATCCCAAACATGCTAAAATGTTAGAGTATCAGGACCTATTTTAATATTGTCAGTATTATATGCAGTTTTTTTTTGTTAGTATTATATGGAGATTTCTTTGTTGTGTTTCTTGTGAACCATTTGTTTATAAAAAAAAAAAAAATCCAATTTGACTTGATGGGAAATCCAATAATTTGGCTAATTCCAATTTACACAGTTATAATTGTAGGAAAGGGAAAAAAAACTTCAGAAAAGTTGTATAAAATTTTCTTTTTGTACTTTGTATCATTGCAAAAAAAGTGTTCTGGACTAGCTTTTCATTTAAACTTTCTAAAAGTCGAAACTTGGACCTAAATAGATTTCCAATCTGGGACTCATCCTTTTAAGCTACTATCGCGACTAATATGGATTTTTCATGTACAAAAGGTAGTAAATATTTTTTATGGCAAGCTCAATCACGACTCGACTGTTACTTGCCTTTAAAAGCCACAGCTCTCTTCATGTAGTGAAGGGCGGGTAATTACTATACACTTGTATGTTGGAAACCCGAGTGTTCAATTCAGTGTTAGAATGTCTAACACTCTGTTTGACATCCAGTGTTGAGGTTCAGGCCATACTTGGCATCCTTATTGGGGTGGCAGCGAACATAGGTGTAATCAAGGGGGATATAAACATGGGGAAAAATACTTGTCTGCTTCTCCAGCATGGAAACCTTGGATTCCTTCTTATTGGGGGAATACCAAACCCCAGAGATTTGTCTTCCCTTAATTTAAACCATGTGTTATGCCACAACACCTAGTCCCTATGGGTTAAGGGGAAACAGTACACAGTACATATATGAAAAGACTCACATTTAGTTTGTAACTCATTGTACAAGGACTATTTGCAAACTCATTGAAAAACTAAACGAACTGTGCAAGGTAAACATAAAGTCTTGAGTTATCCACCTAGTAACAATGCTAAAAGGTGGCCTCAGTGACAGGATATATTCCATCATTATTATCAGTGGCTTTTGACTGAAAGAAAGACCCAGGATTGCAAGCGAGCAGGGAGGCGTTCTAATAGCAATCAGAATTGTAAAATAAGGAGTTTTGATGACAATATATACATTAGAAGAATCTATTTTTTATGGTGGCCATTGAATAAGCTTGATTGTTTTTTTTTTTTTACTTAAATGTATGTCATGCACTGGAAAAAGTCTTCAACTTTTTCTTAACCTGTGCTTGTAAAGAACGAAGCACGTTGTCATCATTTTTACCCAAGCCGCTCTTTAAAGTAACTACCATATATGATGTCATTCGTGTGTTGTATTATCATGTAAATGAAGATGCAGTCTGTCAGAAATTGTGTTTAGTTTCTTTAATATTATGTCTTGTTGCTTACAAAAAGCATGTAGATATAGAAATTTTCTTTCAAACGAAACCTTAAACATCTATCTATGATATTTTAGTGCCCCACTAGCAGTGACCAAAAAAAAGAAGAACACTGATTCCTATGTGAAAAAGTAGTTTTTCCTGTTGGTCAAGATAGGGAATTGCAATTTTTCTAAATTGGATGTTTGACTATAGAAAGTTTAATGGTGCAGTTTTCCTTTCCATCCGACATCTTTTTTTTGTGGAGTTTCAGGCTATTCTTCAAAATTCCTGTAAATTTGTATCCCAACAAACTTTTATCCTTAAGAGTAACCGAAATAATAGTTACCATTCCTGAATCAGATTCAAATGGCAATTCTTCTCCACTTGACAGTTTTTTTAAAGTGTTTTTAAATTTTTGGTTACTATGGGTTAGGGCTCGTTCTTTTCTAGGTTGCTCCCAAGAGGCCAACCATGATTTGAGTTTTTATTTCGTCTGACTTGTTTGCAGCCTCACCCGGTTGTAAAATTCAGTACATATTCCTCGTTAGAAGTTGCTTAATGCTAAGAGCTGTTTGTCGTTTAAATACTATCGGTGTGATTGCTTATGATAAAAGTTTTTTTTTTTCAGTCAGAAATCTACTTTTAAAAGTTCCACGGGATTTGCTTGGTAAAGTTCGTCGAAATGACAGTCTGAGCACAATCACTCGACAGATGATAAAATTAATTCCCAAGGTAAAAATAAGCTATTACGTTTTAGAATGTTATGTTTTTCTTTACATCGTGATGTTATTAGGGATTGGAAGTTTTTTTCGGTAGGAGTTTAAATGGTAATTTGGAAGCTTTTGTTTGACAAGACTTAAAATTAATTTTCACATTTTATAAATAATTTTCAAAACCTGAGTCAGTGGCAATCAACAAGCGTGAATAGGGGATCAAATTCCTGAAATTTTGACTACATGCTGCACAAACTATTACTAGAATAAATGGCTTTGAATATTATAGTTTGGACTCGAGTTTGTTTTCTTTATTAAACGGTTTACTAAAAGAGTTACATCCTGGTTAACTTAAAACAAATCTTTAAATAGGCGTGTGGACATACATGCCGCAGTAGCGGGGTAGTAGGGGGATTGTCCAAACCGGTTTGAAAGACCCCTCCTTCCCAAAGACAAGCTATGGCCTAAAATCGCAATTTATATTTACGTTCACCTCACAATTCGGTAATTATTTAAATACGCACATTTAAATTGCGGATTAAAATACTTTTCATGGCTATTTTAAACACATTATCCAATGACTGGTGCTTCGAAAATATGGTCCACGCTGGATCGTCTTTGATTTCAAAATTGGTGTTTTTGATTCTTCTGAAAGATAAAGCTTATGTTCATGAACATCGTAACGAATAATTTAGAGAATTTACTACTGCAAATGATCCAACTTGAACCTTTCGAGTGGAAATCTCCGTTTAAGCAGGCAAACTAGTTGGCAGCAGTTCCAAACTCAAGCTAGACTAGAATATAAAAGTACTTAAGATGTGCAACAATTTCCAGGACCCATCGCCGAAACGTCTTTTTGAATCGTAAATAAAAAAAAATTACATCTCCAAAAAGCGCCATTTTACACAAGTCCTAAACCTTTGAAGGCATTTCTGTTTGTGATTTCGACTAAGTTTACATTTTGTACATGTGTTAGGGACTGAGACAGAGGAATGGTGCCACACTGTGTCTCTTACATTTTAATAGTTTTCTTTTTGCCAAAGAAGTAGAAGATTTCTATTGCTCCTTTCATAGTGAGTCCATGGCAAGAAAATCAACTTTTGAATCCAAATAAGTACCATTTTCTTCTCTAACGCTGATCAATACTTCTTGAAGAGCTAGTAAATTTATATTGCATGGGCTTTTTTGTTTTGCCCGAAAATTTTCAGATGATAGACGCTATTTTGACAATTTTGAGGGGCTGAAAACATCTTTGTTGTGGTACAACGCCCCCCCCCCCCCACAAAAAAAAAAAAGATGGGCAATGACTCTGTTAAAAAAAAACGATTCCAGTCCTGGTTTGCTGTAAAAACAACGTGGAAACAAAAACTGGGCCTTTGGCCCCTCTGTCGGAATTTTTTGGCTAAAAACAGGTACGCTGTATCTTGCCAGAAGAGGAATAAGGCAAGGCTTTTTAACCTGTATAATTATAGGCATAAAATGCATGGACCCTCCAATATCCCCGCCCTTATCGTTACGACCTGTTCAGCCGAAAGGTAGGTATGTCCAGGCCCAGGGTCACTTCAATCCTCCTCCCCCATAAGCTTTTTTTGCAGAAAGGCAGGTATGCTACACCTTCTTTGAAATTTCAGACTGTATTGATAGAGGCGGAAAGTGGGCCCTTCGCTCCTTCCATGCCTCCTTCCTACCCTCTTGCAGTACTGACTTGAAAGCAGCACTAAAGTAGTTTGGCTCATATTCACTTGAAGTTTGGTAAGAGGGTACATACAGCCTAAGAGACGCTACTCAACTTGTTTCGGAGAACTTACCAGCCTAGGCGCAAGCATGCTTCAAATTTTTATTGGTGTGGAATTTCTCCTCTATCACAAAGAGTGATTTGAAATCAAGAATTATAAAATTTACTCATCCTCTGGGACGCGGGCTTACATGCTTCTACTAATTTTTTTGCCTTTTATTCTTCTCCAGTGCAGTTTAGGGTAGTTAAATTTCAACCATTATAAATGATAATGCAACGCAATAACGTAGTTTTGCAATTATTAAGTAAAGTTTTTAGGTGACAAGCACTCGGGGATAGACATGAAACCAAAGGGTTCTTACCACCAATTATGTAGGAAACAATAAATAGGTGTTATGTTCTCAGGTAAATTAATGCGGCAATTTTAGAAATAGCAACAAAGATTGTTTTAGTTTTTATGTTTGAGGCAAGGTAATGAAGAATTATCTTTAATACATAGTGGATTTTAAAAATATTAACAATAATTAGGTGCACGGAAACGGAGAATAAAGTGGGTCTTAAGAACACAGTGTATTTCGAGACCATCTTTAAGTTAAACTGTTTTCGTTTTTGTTTTTAGTCCGTAAATTTTTTTTTTTTTTTATTCCGAAACGTCCAAGATGTTGTAAAAATTATTATTTTTTGGGCTTTATCAAAATTGAAAAACAGGCGATAAAGTGCGCAAGAAGTGTGTAAGTGGGCACCGAACAAGTAAGGCTAGGTTACAGAGTATGACTGCAAATTTCTGGTTTTGACCCCAAAATCGCTATATTTTGTCCTGAATAATTTTACTGGCCCCGTACCGTTATGCATAAACATGTTCAGTCCACTTTTTCCCGAAATAGAACTATGAGTGCTATCTAGAATAATTTTTCTTCTGTGTCGATTGGTCTATTTGATAAGTTTTTCAGCCCATTATTGTCGAAGCAAGAGATTTTGTATGTGCATACCTAGTCCCATTTTAGCCATTCGTAATTAAGTATAAACGTGTTCAGTCCACTTGTACCTACTTTATCGGACTGAGCACGCTTATGCATTTTAGCGATTTAAACAATCTGGGACTGTGCTCATCTAGTTTCATCAGCATCATCAGTGTTGCATTGAAAAAAAGATATTAGTCAAATATTTCAGAGATTTTGTTTATGCAAACACGCAGGTTACTGCTTCAGCTTGTTTTGTGAGCTAGGTATCAAGCAGATTGTTAGTCTTTCAGCGAGCTGTCTACCTACGAAAACGAATTACAATTTGGAGAACAGCTGCCCTGCAAGATAGTGGTGGTGACCTGGGTTTGATCTGGTGGTGATAGCCCAAAGATATGTATGCTACCTAAACAGAACCAAAGAGAGGAGAAAACCCCAGAAAAGTTCCTATAATTTTTAAATATTATTTGCCAGATGACCTAGGTAAAAAACAAATGGTTTGCAAGAAGTGTTTTATGACAAAATTTTGCTTGACAAGAAGAGAGCTTGGAACTGTAAAAGGTCAAATAAAGGCATTATATCTTCTTCTCGTCCAAGAGCAGCAATTAATGAAACGTCCTTAGAAGGTGTGGAAGAAATAAAAGAACAAATTGGGAATTTCCCCGCTCATAAATCCCATTATTGAAGACAGAGAACTCAGAGGAAGTATCTCTCTTCTAATTTGAATATCAACAAGATGCATGATCTATATGTTGAAGCCTTGATAACTGCTGGAAAGGAATTTGAAAACCTTGGTGTCTTTGGAATTTGAAGATAATTTTTACGATCATTTTCACCTTGGGTTTACTGTACCAGCAAAGGATTTTTGTGCCGTCTGCCACTAATTACGAGGCTAAAGAAGCAGTCAGAACAGAAAAAGCCAACCATTAATCTGCTTTCACCAATGCTTACTATTCAAAAAAGCAGATACAGCATCAGCAAAAATTAGTGAAGGAAAACAGGAGGTTTGGTGCCTTGACCTGCCACAGTGCCTACCAAGACCAAATCTTAAAACGAAAATTGTTTTTTATAAATGGCGGCTTGAACCTACAATATGACAGTCCATGTTATCTCTCATAATGAACGCGGCCCAGTAATGACCTCTGGCATAAAGCAATAGGAGACAATGGGGCAAGTGAGGTGGCATCATGCTTGTTCCTCAGCCTATCCAATCTTGCTAAGTCTTTAGGAACTTTGACACTTGATTCTAACACCTGTGGCTCACAATACAGATATATGTTTATGTTGATAATGTTCTGTTTCTACATATCTCACTTAGCTGGTAACACCCTGTCACCTTTCGATCAGGAATTCCTAGAGCCAGGTTATACCCACCCAGAGTATGACACTGACAATGCCCAAATCGAAAAGACAAAAAAACATCTGCTATTCTTGTCAGAATCTCACAAGATTGGGGCAACGTTTTGCGGTGTGCCAGAAGTAAAATACCAATGGTGGCACATGAAAGGAAGAAAGAAGATCT